>KB644820.1:203158-236779 GCA_000347475.1 Penicillium paxilli ATCC 26601
CCCCCGCCTGTATATTACTTCCCTTTTGAACAGCTCCACTCCGAATGGGTTTTCTAGATGTGGCGGGTACATGTATACTGGCATGAGTGTGGCGGTCATGGGCGCTTATTTCGAATTTGCCCTCATCCGCTACGGAGACATGAGAGGCATAACAACCAATGGGTGATATCAAAGCCGCGCCTTCGGGTAATGCATGATGTGGGGTTGGAGGGATAAGCTGGCTGGATGCACCAATTGACGTGGCACCGTTAGGTCCATAAGTCGTCCGAGGTGCACAAGTGCTGTTGCCGATCGTCGACTCCATGAGTTCAATTTCGGGATGAACTAACGGTTGCATAGAATTAGACTCCATAGGCGCATTCATTGCCAAAACAGATCCAGTACGCAGTGTTGTTTTAACCAGTGGAAATTCTGAAGCGGTCGAACCATATTCGTATTGAAATAGCTGCTCGTCTCCAGAACTAGGTTGAAGCAAGAATTCCGACATGATTGAGCGAAATCAAGAAGACCAGTCGAGTTGGTATAGGGCAACTTGAACTTTTCAAGCCTGGCTGTCAGATAGTGATACTACTAGTACTAGGTAGTTGCTTTTACCTATCTAGTAGTCCACGGGAGTACAAGTACTAGTACAATTGTAGTAATACTCTCCTTTGCCAATCCTGAAGTTCACGGGTGTTTGATAGAACTAGAAATATTATTGTTTCAAATTAGGACTCGGAGGTATTTATACCTAGTAGTACGAGTCTGCACCCGGGGCTCTTCCAGGGCTGCGGTCTAAGTTCTTGAAGATGCAGCGAACTTCAAGTTCAATATGAGGTAGGCACATCATCAATCAGTGATGTATGCCTTTGGGGGGCTGATCGAGATTGGCGAGACTCCGGTCCCGCATTCACGCTTACATAGGATTTGAGCCGCATATTCTTCCCCACTATTTACAGCAAACCGACCACTGGCAGTCCCACGGAAAGTGGAAAAATATTGAGGAATCGTAACTCACCAATTATGAAGCTCCGATGTCTTGCGATCGAGATCTTTCAGATGGGAAGATCGACTTCGCCTAAATGCCATGCGAGATGCTTGTAGATCTCCAGAGATCCTCTCATCCCATGCCCAGATATGCGCGGGGTCCATAATATTCCATCGGTCATTTAACCAATAGAAATGGATGCAGTGCCATGCTACAAGCAGCCCTGGAGTACACAAGGTAGCACCTGGGCAGTTCCTCGTGCATATATGCGAAATACAAGAAGCCCACTGGCATTCGCCACGCTTTAATTGGTGATTGCTTTCTTGACTGGTTCGCAGCAAATTTCGGTCAATAAAGGACACATTTAAACTATTAAGCTGATGAACGGAACCTCAGTAGAGAAAAAGCAAATTCCGCTACTAGTAATGTTTCCTTGAAATGCCCAACTTTCTTCTCCTGCGCATTCAAAGCTATCATAATCCTATATTTCAAATGGCGAGTCCCGGTTTCGAAACTTTCATGGACACTTGGGCAATACTATTACATGAATCCTCTGCCCTGGGAAACGAGGCAATGGTCAAATCGCGGGTTTGACACTATCTAATATTGACACAAAAAGGGCGAAAACTTATTTTATTTCAGGAACATATTAGCCTTTGCCTCATGTAACGATCGCATACAGAAAGCAGGAACTGATTTCGATAATAGAACAAGTCTGGCCAACGAATATAGTCCAATCGGCGAATAATAAATGGGTCAAGAGTCGATTTCAAGAGCGAAGCCAGTCAGGAGGCATCGGACCGAACAACATATCAACGGATGAAATGCTCGTCCTAAAATCCCCATTTACTGCCGGCTCTTAGAAGTAAATTTTAAAATGATAATTGCAAACAGGGTCGTGTAAGAGACAACTGAGCAATTAAATGCACATACAATCCTAGTAAATCACCGAGGTCCGTGAGAATAAAACCGGGCCTATACATGCAAAGCTCTTCTGGAAGAAGAATACCTATTTTTGGTTTATTCTGACAACGAGCAATATAACAACATTTGAGATGTTGGGGTTGAATGGGCACGATGTTGCAGTCAAGTTTCCACTAGGCTATTAAAGAACAGGGTCCAACTTCGCCTCACATCATAACTTGAATTTCACTTATCTGCATATTTGACACTCACTTTGTGAAAAAATGAGAAAATGGATATCTAACAATAAACATAAATACCTATATATCTTCTCATCCATTATATCTTTACTCAATCGCGTTGTGGCTTTGCTTTGCCCTGGCTAAAAATTTCCGTCCAATCTATTCAAATAATCCAAACACAGTCTGAGAATGGCGAGATGTCTTTGAGCACCGCACTAAATACTTGCGTTCACCATGAGCAACACTTTCCTCCGTCCAATCAGCACAATTATTTCTCAAAACCTGTTTTATCTCGGTCATCTCCGTAAACGAATCCGAGCTGTCATTGTCTACATCGCCCGCAGCCCCGCGGCCGTTCAGGAACACTCGTGCTAGCGTTGCGCTGTGGACGAACTATTGATTTGCGGCTTAAAGCCCCGAGTCTTGGATCTTGTTCATTTAGGATAATTTAGCCTTAAGTCCGTAACCGAAGATCGATCCACCAATTCGAAGTCGTAGATCTCGCGGGTTGGCCAAAGCTCTCGCCGCCGCTGACGATCCGCCTGGGTAATTTTGGCCGACTGGTGGGGCCCTAATCTTAAAGTCTCAGCCTCCGTTCACGAACCTCATAGATGGTGTAGTTGATTGTTAGGAATTATAAAGACAGCGAATATGCTTCGACATGCTTGGGAAAGCTATCCGTGTTGTGCGCATTTGTCGTTCTTTTTCCAGTTCTACTGGGTCCATTCCTTTTCATACTGCAACATACTAACTACTACACTCATTTTGTCTGATCATCATTCATTCTTCCTTCCTTCCTTCCTTTACATTCATTGGAATTAATTTCATCAACTATTTGTTATAATGAATAGTAAGTTCAAACCATCGGCTGGATCATAAATATACTGATCGCCCTTAGTTAAACTGTGGATCAGGCAGTCCATTCTGCCTTTGCTGCTTGTCGGCTCGGCTAGAGCTGAAAATGATGTATCCTGCACTACCAGTGAGGTCAATCTACTCCAGAATCCTTCCTTTGAATCGGGCAGCCTTTCTGGATGGAAGAGTGTCGGAAATACCTTGACTGCAGTCAGTGGCTTGGACGCCGCTGATGGCGTTTATTATGCGTGAGACTCGGACATATTCCCTCTGGTATCTCAACGTTTTCTAAATATGGAATTTAGCGAACGGTCTTCGACTTACAACAGTTATAATGGTGTCTCCGGCTTATATCAAACTGTCTCTGGGTTGGTTGAAGGCTCTACCTACGCCGTCTCAGCTGATTTCCGACTTCGAAAGACAACTCCTACCGGGGTAGCCCCTATCTGTAGCCTTGCCTTCTATATGGTGGGCATGCGTACTTCCTACCTCGGTGGCCATAACGGTCTACGGGCGACAACTGAGGATACCCCTTGGACTACTGCTTCAGCCCAATTTACTGCAACTGCCTCGAGTGGAACCTTCTATGTCTATGTCATTTGCCCGCCGGGGTATAACTATCAGACCAAGCTTGACCTGGACAACATCAAATTTCTCAGTGGAGAAACTACAACTTCATGCATAACTTCTACTACCTTGCCAACTTCCACGGCCCCTGTTTCACTGCCAGTCCCGCCATCAACTGATCTAATCTCAAGCAGCACTGTTATTCCATCTCAGGTTGCTTCAGTTAAATCGTCGACGCCCGCTGCTGTGCCCACTAGCAGTTCTCTCGTCACTTCCTCCGGTTCATCAACTTTCATTCCCATTCCCAGTTCTGTTTCCCATGTCAGCTCGAGCACTCCTTTCGTTCCTTCTTTGCATGTTACTTCTTCATCCGAAATTTTTCAGTCGTCCAGCACGTCTTCGCCTCCATCTATCTCGTCTTCCCTTACACGTGTGACCATTTCATCACGCCCACCTCCTTCGTCTCGTCCTACACTTCGTCCTATCGGATCAAGCTCTATCTCAAGCGCCGTTCCCAGTGGCTCATCTTCGATTAGTGTCCCGGCTGGACATTTGCCCTCGGTCACAATCACTGTCCCGGCTGGAATCATTTCTTCCACGGCCACGTCCACTGGTAATAATGAACAATCTACGACTACTACTGGGTCTTCTGGATCTGGCGATGGATCCGGTCACAATGATGGCTCTGGTAGTGGTTCTGGGAACGTTCCTGGTGATGGAAACTCCGGTTCTGGTAGCGGTGACCACGGCAATGGGTCTGGGTCCAACACTGGTACTGGAAATGGTGGTTCGGATTCTGGTAACGGGGATTCCGGTAATGGGGGCTCTAGTAATGGGGACTCTGGTAATGGGGATTCTAGTTCCAATGGAGAGGGCTCGCAGCCTGGTTCTGGGGGGTCAGGTTCTGAGGGTAGCTCTGGAAACAACTCCAGCACATCCAATGGGGGCATATCCCCCTCAGCTGGTGTGACTACTCCCTCGCCGACTGCTCCTCAACTCACAACCTCGACTGTCTTCACCACTCGCACTTCTACCATCACTGCTTGCGCCGCGACGGTGACCGACTGCCCTGCTCGAAGCACATATGTGACTACTGAAACCATCGTTGTGTCAACCACCATCTGTCCCGTCGAAGCTTCCACTACCACCAACTCCAACGGAGCTCTCATTACCGGATCCCCTGCTGCTCCTGGAAATGCTGGTGGTCCCCAGTACACGACTGAGACTCTTCTGACTACCCGCACGGTGACTGTGACCGCCTGTCCATCCACTGTGACAAACTGCCCTGCTCGCGAGAAGACCACCTCTGTGATGACCGAGACCCTTGTCGCCGGAACCACCGTGTATGAAGTAACCCCGACCTCGGCAGGCGCTATTCAAACTCCAGGTACCATTGAGAAACCTGCACCTGGTCAGGGCGGTGATTCCAATGTCCCTGGTCCTAAGGTGACTGAGATCGCGACCGTGAATCCCAACCAGCCCTCGGTTCACGTTGTTTATTCAACCACTACCCAGGTTGTGACTGTTCTGGCATGCCCAGCCAAGAAGGAAACCCTGGCTTGATAATTTTCTTCCATCTCCCTTTGACATCTAATAATGAGAATTTACTCATTTTCACGATTTCATGAAACCTTTTAGTCCAATAGAATAACACTATCAATGCTCAACCTTAGTAGTACTATTTATGTCAAACGAGGCATGTCTCCAGTCTGGATTGATAGCATGAGATAAAAAGGAAATACCAGCATCCACCTGGGCATGACCTCATTCAAGAATCCCCCATTTTCCAAGACTGATCCATTCAAGTTCCAATCACCTAGTACTGGTAGTAGGTAGTAGGTAGTATCGAATTTGACTCCAGGGCTTGAAGACGGGTTGAAGAAATTATAAGGTTCCAAGGTTGTTGATCCACAGTACTCATTACTGCATTGTGCAGCCCTGGAGACATTGTGGTGCCACTATATAATAGTAGATTGCTCGAATGACATGCAGAAATATATAACCGAAAAAAAAAAACGAAGAACTTAGCCCTAGAGCGATTGATTAGACACTTGACGCGACTAAACATCACTGAATAACCATGAAATAATATTAAGAGCATAAAAATCATCATATACGTAGTATAGACACAAGAATCAGGTCCAACGAGCAACTTGAGTGACTAGAAAGGGTAGCCAAAACCCTGCAGCGATGGGGAAATGATGGCGAGAGTCATATAGCAAACTTTCAGGCTCATCTTCCATGAATTGCCTCTATGGTCTAGTTGGCTATGACGCAGGTCTCATATCTTGTCATATGACGATTCTGGTAACAGAATTGCAATCCTGAGGTCTCCAGTTCGATCCTGGATGGGGGCATTCTCTTTTTGTTTTTGATTATTATTTTTTGATTGGCCCAGCCGGGTAAACCCTAATTTTTTGAAGATTGTGGGGCATGTGCCTCAATATCCACAACGTTGAGCCACCTTTCACGTACCAGCTCGCGTAGCTCAGTTGGTAGAGCGCGGCACTAGTAATGCCGAGGTCTTCAGTTCAAATCTGGACGTGAGCAATTTCTTTTTGTCTTTTTGCATCTTCGCATGTCTTCTTTTCCAGAAGAACGAGCTTCTCATGATGTTATTGAATTTTTGGTTATTTGCGCGTGGTCGGGTGTGCGTGTGGCACCCTGCACGTGGCAGATCTTTGTATGACCCGGTAGCCGGGTTCCGGTACCGCGGGCCAGCATGGTTGCCTGGCTTTATGCTCGAGTACTGCCTCGAGTCTCACAGATACATAGTACTGTATATACTACGGACCGATATTCAAATCGACCAACGGATAGTGGAACGATGCAATGCCCGATCTCATTTAAATCCAACGAGGAATCCCCCAATCAAATGCCAGTGTAACTTGGACTTAGTTCCCAGGATATATGCACTGCAGCTTGGCTTTGATCTATTCATTGAAATGACACCGAAGAACTATACTCAACTGCGAAAAGATACTATAACAGAACCCCCAACAAATTCATTAGATACGCATCTCGTTCACTGGGCAGCTTATGTACCTGAAAATTCATGACCACGGCGATTCCTCCATTGGAGACTTCATTATCAAAGCCTTTCAGGGTCGACACAGCTTGTCGTCAACTTCAGGCCGTTGAATGATCGTTACAAACCAAGCAAGAGATACAAGGTCTTCCAACGTCTGCTGCCGAAGATCGTAGCAGAACGAATTACCTACGTAGCCATAAACTAGTCTTCCTATTGAGTAGATGCTTCGAGAGCAAACTGCAGCCTTTGGTCGCACTTGATCTAAGGAGCTTAGAAAACGACCGCAGAATGATGAATCCATTCATACTAGACAGGCTTGTATTTTGACATGGTCAGCAGTACAACGAGCCCATGGTCCACTTTAATGAGTGATGGGCTTTTGAACTTGAAGTAAATATTTCCCAATTTTGCCCAACGATTAACGGTTCAAAACAGGACGCTCCGACTTATGTCAATTCCCCGAAATCCAGCGGGAAATTTTTGCAATTTGTCTAGGATTGCATTTTAATTGGATAGCACATCAAGGGCGAGGTATTTCTTCAACTTGAAGTACAACGACCCCAAGATTGTTCAACAGGTGATCGATCAAGTAACATCGCGGAACAAAAATGTCTAGCGATACTATACGGCCAGGCCACTAGTACTATGAATACATTAGTATTGAAATTCAACTTGAAATTAAAACACACGGACGGTGGGATATTGAGACTAGCGCTACACGGAAACTCATGTCCACCAAAGCCTGGGATATTGGCCCCCACAACGCTGAAAGTTGAACTTCCGATTGGCTCAACAGCCAAGCTCACATATCCTATTTTGCTTCCGCCACTCACGTACCAGCTCGCGTAGCTCAGTTGGTAGAGCGCGGCACTAGTAATGCCGAGGTCTTCAGTTCAAATCTGGACGTGAGCAGTTTCTTTTTGCATTTTGTTTTGTTGATCAATTCTAATCAATCGACGCGATGGGTGTTCAAGGTGGGGGGTTCTTTTATGTACTATGGTTGAGAAGTAGGTAAGAGACTCATGTAATGGTAAGTTCAGTTTTAGTAGTACTATGGATGCGTACCGTGATCCATCACATCTCCAGTGCCCGACGCGAAGTCCCTGAACATATCCCCCACAACAACCCACCATGCCACCAATTCGAACATCAAAACGACCGAAATATCGAACCGTTACACTCCCAGAAGACCAAGAGGACCGTGTCTCACTTGCCATACATGCCCTTGAGAACCAGCAAGTTCCCAATATCACCGCTGCTGCACGTGAATATGACATCCCGCGCACAATACTTAAAAGCCGACTGGATGGCTGTACACCACGCGAAGAATTACGCGTCTATATTGGTACTAGGCCTGGTAGCTTGACCGAAATAGAAGAAAGATCGCTCTACAAAAACATATTGACGATGGGTTCACGCTGGATTACCCCGCGGGAAGGCATCGTGCGGGAGTGGGCGAATCTAATACTCGCGACGCGTGGTACCTTTGTACCTTGGACCATCACTGCGAATTGGGCTTGCGACTTTGTCAATCGACACCCTGATCTCAAGAATTGCCTACCACTCGCCGCTTATGATCATCGAGAAGCAGTATTTCCAGATGCTGGTAGCGATTATCACGAACCTTCCCTCTGCCGTGTTGATGATATAACATGGACAACGAATGAGATAAACCGACTGATGGGAGAGATCAAAGCCAGAGGCAGGGCTGCATTTTCTTCCAAGGATCTGAGAAAGCTTGATAATTTTGTGTATCAAAATGAACGACTGGTACATGACCGTGCTCTGCATTGGCATGAACTCAAGCGGCAACGCGCAGAATTCAAGCAGCAAACTGCTGATCAGAAGCTGATATCTGCGATAACCCGCCAGAAGCGGACACGGGCCTTAAAGAGGCAATGCTGGAAAGATGGCCAGTCAGGAAAGGTGGCCAGAGATTTGGCCCAGCTGCATGCTCGTGAAAATCAGCCTGGTGGTAATGATCATGCAGAGGCTACACCGGCAACTGAATTGGCCGACCAGAGGCCTAAACCGCGGTGCGGAATCTGTAGGAATGTAGGGCATAAACGAAATCGATGCCCGGAAGTCGGTCTTGCATAGGATGATTGATTTCAGTGCTGGTTGTTGATGTATCACGGATGGTGTTTTGGTGAAGCGTCTACAGACTACGTTAGCTTCGGGTTTCAACTTACTTAGCATGGGCTTTGCCGGTGCGATTGCACAACCTTGCTCCACACCTTCTCTAGTACCTACTAGGTATCTATCCAATATTTCTACCTAGGTACCTAGTATTGAGTCCTCGTGATAGTAATCTGTTATGGCGGTAAGTTTGAACCTAGTGTCGGCTGCGTATATCTCTGGAAGTCTGAACCGAAACTGGTTTCAAGTTACTACAGGTATCGTACATGTGATCTTCTCCTGTTTACGAGAAGTCAAACAAAATGAAATTCGTCTAAGTCGTTCTTAATCTTCAATATGTCCCATCAAAATGATCTTCTTATGAAGTAGTCGTTGGTGGTGTGGGATCCACAGGAATCGCATTGCTAACAGGCGGCACCGCAGCGAGCGACTCCATACCCAACTCAGCAGGGAAGAACGGATGAAGAGGATAGATCGGGCCCTGGGATTTTTCTCCGTCGAAGAGGAGCATATTCTGAAGAGGCTGTTCTCGTGCCGACAACACATTGATCACATCCTGTGCGAGCGAGCCACCCAGGAATGCAGCCACGGGGCTCAACTCACAGCCGAGGTTCTGGAGGAATGAACGCAGGAAGGTGGAGTCCAGGGTATTGAGATCTAACTTCAGTTCCTGGTGGACTTCACGAGCGAGTTTAGTGAACAGCTCCAAGTCTGCGTGCTGGAATGTTGGGCGGCGGCCGCCGGACAATTTTTCGAATTCCCAAAGTGCACGGAGACAGCTAAGCAAGGGAGTGACTTGCTTCCGGCGGCGTGGTAGACGGGTGAAATCGTCTGGCAGCGGGGATGTATTGGCGAGCAGTAGTGGAGAGTAGGTTTCGCGCTTGGTGACCAGTTCGATAGTTTTTTCTCCTTCTTTCTTAGTGGTGACCTTGACAATACTCCGAGTAG
The DNA here is from genome assembly GCA_000347475.1 of Penicillium paxilli ATCC 26601. Lineage (NCBI taxonomy): Eukaryota > Fungi > Ascomycota > Eurotiomycetes > Eurotiales > Aspergillaceae > Penicillium > Penicillium paxilli. The sequence goes on from KB644820.1 coordinate 212,811, forward strand.
GTGTCTCCTGCGGTTGTGACGGCACGTTGGACTTAGAACGCTCAATCACGAAATCGTGAGAGATCAAGTCTGCAAAAACGTAGCCGTAGAATCCATGAAGACCCGATGCGTAGAAAGGCCGATTTGCGAGGCGGCAAGCGGCGTTGATAGTATTGTTGGTTGCGAAATCCAGCTCCGTAGCAATTGTGACATCGAATTTGGCGAAGAATTCGGGCTGTTTTGTTCGAACGTCGTCTGTATCGATTTGTAGCTTCACGCGGGGGTTCATGCGGTGGATGTGAGGGCCGACGACCTCGGCACGCTGGACATAAGACTGTTAGTGTCTGTATCCACGACGAAGGTCTGGTTTCTTAATGTGCGCACCTTTTTCCCCTCTGCAATAATGCTCGGATCCTTGTGCGCATCCTCTAGGAAGAACTGCGCATCAAGATCCGCCTCGGTGACGGGTTCATGGTCGAGAATGGTCAGAGAGCCGATGCCCGCAAGGACGAGGTTCTTGGCCACCTCGTTGGCGAGTGCTTTCACAGTGATCAGAAGAATATTGGCCGAACGGAGCCTATGATCACTCTTATTAGTCCTTGGCCTCAGTACACTAGGACAAGAGAGGGTTACTTTTCCTGTGCCTGAACGCCCCACAGACGAATCTGTCTATCATACAATGCGATCTCATCTAGCAGAGTCAGTGGATATTTTGCAGAGAAAAACAACAATTCGTACCGGCGCTAATCTGCGCTCCATTCTCCTGTTCTGCCATTTTAACTGAGAGTTGAGTGAGTGCTAGAGTGAGGAGTGAAAAGAGAGAAGGATAAGAAGGAGGAAGAGGAAGTAAAGAAAGAAAGAAGCTCCAGCTTTCCCCACGATGATCTAATGCCATCACGTGCACCCACCCCCCGGTCACCTTCAAGCAAGCGAAAGCAAACCACGACTGCAACTTCTCTCGACTTGTCAACTTCCCTTTCCTTGACTTCTCTGCTTTCTCTGTTGGCCCGTAAGGGCTACTTTCTCCCGTTTCATTCCCATGTGTATAGCTATACTCTAGTGAAGGTTGGATACACCTGACATCACTTCCCTAGCCGTCCCAAGCGGTCCTCCCCCGCCCAACTAACCTCCAGGATGGTATGTTTCCCCCGATATTCGGCCCAAACATTCCCCTTATGCCCCGAAGCATCCTGTGGCTGACAAGTGATTTGGATAGTCAGGGAACTACGACCATCCACCCGCTTCTTCCCGCCGACCAGCTCGCCCAAGTGACCCTGAACCGCCCAACCCAGAATCACTCCCTCAACGTGTACAACGACTGATCGATACTATCGACGCCAGGATCGAGCGTGAGCGTGTTGAAACAGAAGCCGAATCCGAATCGGAGCAGGATATCCTACATAGTCTTCGAAACAACTTGCACCATATTGTAGACGATCGTGCCCCGATACGCCTCCCTTCAAGTTTAGTTGTGAACACCCCGCGTGAGGGTCAACTTAGTACCGCCAGGCATCCACGAGACCGCCTACCCTACCTTCGAGGCTTGATCCACTCAGAAAGCAATCATTCAAACCTGGACGAAACTAGCCGTGCACTACAAGCCCTGAATCAGGAGATCGATGTGCATCGGCTTGATCAAAGCCGGGAGATTGACGTACATCAGCTTGATGAAATCCGGGATCGGAACCGCGCTCACTTCGATCAAGCTCGAGCCGCCGTCGAGCAACAGCTTCAGCATTTAGGGTCGGAGGCATCAGGTCCTTCTCGAAGATACCCCCGCCTGAGGGCCATTTTTGATCGATACCCTCCTGGGCAGTTGTCACCATCGAATTCGACCCCCACTTCGTCAAACCAGGAAGCTCGATCGTCGAACAGATTGACCAGACGCCGTTCCTTCCGACCCGACTTGCTGGGTTCATTTAACGAACCCATTCCCACACCATCCCTCATGCCTCAACCCCCGCAACACCGTGATAGCCGTGATGGGCGGGCAAGGCTGAAGCGACGAAAGCTAGACACCGACGACAACCGCGAGGGAACGCGGGGCTTTAATTACGGCCAATATGGACAGGTGGTCCCCGGTGCTTTGAAAATGGAGATTGCCAGCTGCGATGGGGGAATATATGACCCAGACGGCGACTGCTCATTCCCGGAGAATATTTTACGCAACGACAACTCTGTATACTGCACTAAAGCCGACCGGTGCAACCTGGTCCTGCGCCATCAAGGCGAGGCACCCTTTTGTTTGAAGAAACTTGTCATCAAAGGGCCTCGAAATGGATATGATGCAGCGTACGTTCCCACTTTAGCAGCCCGAGACAAGATAACTGGTGGCTAACGGTTGAGAACTATAAAGGATACAAGAGGGCATGGTATTTGTATCGATGACATCCGACGACCTCCTCCACCGCACAGCCCAATATCAAATACAGTACTCAAGCGTTCACCGCCGACAACATCGCCGTCGAACCCGTGCTTTACCCTCACAGGAATATCTCAATTCCTACCGCCCACCTCTCGAATCCGTTGAACGCACCGTTCTAATGGGTCCCGACTCTCAATCAAGCACCGACAATGAATCCGCCGACCGCAACGCCCCAGACCCGCAATTCGAGTTCCGCGTAACAACAGACTACAACGAAATCCCCGAAGACAGCGTCTTCCTCGAAAACGAAGACTCCGAAAACCCGTCCGTCGCCGAAGTTGAAAGAGTACTCCAAGAGGAAGAACCACCATGCTCAGATAGCGAAGAGAGCATCAGCGAAGACGACGACGACGAAGAAGAAGAGGAGGGAGAGGAGGAGGAAGATGAAGGAGAAGAAGACCCATATCATCTCGACACGAACCTTTTCTCCCGTCGCCGCCGTCAAATCCGACAACGCATGCGAAGAGAACGACTTGAACGGCGAGGATGGTCCGGGACCGAAGCGCGACGCCAAGGCCAGCCAAGCCTTATCGACCCGATCCCGCCCCCGCCAGGCGGGACTAGCGGGGCAAGCGGGTCTGAAGTGATGAAGCCTCATGCGCGATTCTTCATAGAGCGGGAAAAGAGTATGGTCAGCATCAAGTTTGACCCTCCACCGTACGTTACCTCGCCCTATCTACTCAGAATGGCTACTCCCCAAAAAGAAAAAAAATTGTATATGTGTGTATTTAGCTAACACTGATATATTCTCACCCAGTTCTGGCCGATTCATTCTAATCAAACTATGGAGTCCACGCACTGCCGGCAACATCGATATCCAAAGCATAATTGCACATGGCTACGCCGGTCCCCGATTCTTTCCAAGCGGTGGATTCCGCTAGTTCAGCTTCTCCTTCTCCTTGGAGATGCTTTTTTCGTTTTCGTTTCCGTTTACAATTTTCGTTTTTCTTCTTCTTTTCTTTTTTATTTGTCATTCCCTTTTCTCTTTTGCGCGGGAATACTGAAGTACTTTGGCTTAGCCTGGGTTAATACACTTAGCCTTACGATGAAATGAACCGGGATGAATTATGATTTTGGGGGAATGTTGGTCGTGCTCTTTTCTTTTCCTCTTTTCCTCTTTTCCTCTTTTGCTTTGCTTGGCTTTGCTTTTTCTTTCCCCTTTCCTTTTTTTTTTGCTTGGGTGCCATTGCCTAGAGGTAGAGAGGCAGCGTGGTCTTGACTTTATGCGTGAGTATTTTGATATACCCATTCAATGACAAGTTCGATCTTAAGTGTCATTGTCAGTGTCAAGTGACTTGACAAATTGGTATTTATGTCGTAGTTACTAACTGGTAGGATCTTATGAGGTCAGGCATTATTATCACAGTGTAGTACTTACTAGTGCTGGCATAATGTAGGAAAAGCAGGGCTTAGATCTACATAAGATTCAACTCCTTAAATAATAAAATAAATGCATTTTATCTGTATGTTCAAAAGGAAATCCCAAAACGCCCAGAAACAAAATGCAGTAAGTAAGGTAAACTAATAATAGTAGCATGGGCAGAACTGGAGTTGACCACTGGAACTTGAAAAGGCTATAGGCCCCCATCCTGCACAAATGAAGAAAGAAAGACAAAACACAAGGACCCGTCCATTCCAGTATAGTCCGGTCCAGTACAGTATAGTCCGGTCCAGTACAGTATAGTCCAGTCCAGATAGATTATTACACAAGCCAAACCTCACCCCAGAATGTGATGATTCAATCACCGTTCCTCCTTATCAATAGCATTACCACTCTTCTTCCGACCCGACGAACCACCCTCATCTTCCTCATCACTAATCAAACCCTGTAACTCGAACGTCTCGGCATCCTGGATACGCTGAGCTTCGGAGTTGGACCGGGCGCGGCCGTTCATGGTGCCGTTGGCACTGGTGTACTTGCCACGACTCTGGGATTCCGCTTCTTCGGGGTCGATTGCGTCTTCTTCTGTTGGCCAGGTGTGGACGGCGTAGATGTGGAGGAGGACGTTGACGACTGGGGTATTTGTTAGTGGTTGTTGTTTCTGGGGTGATTTGGGGGGAAGCGGGGAAAGGGGAGATCTTACAGAGGAAAAGGATGAAGGCGATGCTGTATAGGATTAGGACGTATGAGACGTGAGTGATTCCTGCATCGCTGAGGAGTTTCATTTGCTCTTCTGTAGCGCCGAGGAAGAGGAATCCGGAGGCGTAGAGCAGCTATTTTTTTGGTCAGTAAGTAAATTTTATCAGGAGGGGATGGGGAAACATACGAATGGAGGAAGGTATTGGAAGCTGTTAGGGTTTGTGCCGTTCATGCTAAGCGAGCTCTCATCGCGCAAGACGAAGGAAATCTCAATGATGCGGGCTGCACCAGCTGCCATCAGGGTGTATCCGAAGATAGAGTGGATCATGGTACTGATCATCAGGCTCTGGGGATGAGCAGACATAGCATAACCGGTCATCAGGATAACGATAGCAGGGATGAGGTTACGCTTAGGACGGCCGTAACGGTTGCGGCTTAGCCACATACCCAGGAGACCGGCGCACCACCAGACGATACCCATAGTGGTGTGTTGAAGATCATTGTGAGCCCACTCTTGACCCCAGCGGTGTTCAGTGAAGGTATTAACGCAACCCCAAGCAGCGATGATGAGCGAGTCGAAGAACTCCTGGCTACGACCTGTACGGCGGAGCCAGTACTGACCAACGAGCAAGAGGATAGTCAGGCAAATACCGTATCCGATGAATGCACTTCCCATAATGAAATGCGCCAGACACTGTCCCATATGATCCTCTTGACAGAAACCCAGCGCGGCGATTCCGCCAAAGAGCATCTGCGCCCAGGAGATAACAGGCATCACTTTTCCAAGGATGCCGTGGGCCAGGACGAAGATCCAGCGGATACGGGCTTGGCCTGCTTTGACGAGGTGCAGCTTCAGGTATAGTCCCAGCACGACTTGTGCGACCAGGATGAGCATGAGCCAGTTTGCGAAGGAAGCGTGGGCATTTTTGCCGAATTGGCGACCTTTATGCGCGTGGCCGATGAAGTAGGCGAGGACGGCAATTACGGTTCCGATGATTTGAACGGGGACGTGCCAGCGCGAGCGAACGATCTAATCGGCGAAAAAGAAGGGCAGATTAATATGGGTCCGAAATGGAGCGATAGGGGAGAGTAACAAGTTCCAGGCAGGGGAAGGGGGAGGAGGGGATGGGAGGGGAGAAGAGAGGGGAGGACAACATACACCCAAGACCATACCCAAGGGAAAGATGATACCGAAAGCAAATCCCATGAGAATCATATGGACCCAAAGGGTAGAGTCCTAAATTTCGAAGATGAGTGGTTAGTACGGCATGGCTCGGAGACCGAAGTAATGACCGGAGGAAGTAAAAAGCCAGGATGAAGATCATACAATGGGTTCGATTGAGATGGCCTCGCCTTCGGGGACAGCCTCATGACCACCGTGGGCCAGAGCAGTCGCCGCGAAGCAGAGGCATAGAAGCGACGATATAGACCGGGAAAAGGCCATGGTGTGCCAGTGTTGGATGGGACAGAAGATGTCAGTAGTTGTCGAGGGGAAAAAGAAAAGCGGATCGAAAGGATAGAAAGGACAGCCCCAATCCGGAGGAGCCGATTACGTGCGGCTCCACTTCCCAGTCCCGGGCATAAATAGTGTCCGTGACAGGTATTACAATAACAGTGGAGAAGTATTTAGAAAAGTCTTAATAATAATTAAATTATAAATATATTTTAGCATTATTTTTAATTATATTATTCTACTCTTATACTATTCTTTATTTTATGATTACTCTGTTCTGTTACGCTATACTCTATTGTACTGTATGTTGTACTGTATACAATATGCAGTGACACGCGCCAAACACGCTTATTCAGCGGGTCATCTGATTGGCCAGAATTACTTCTACATACACCACCTTGCTATATACTCAACTCTACTCTTCTCTTGACAGCACTTGATCCAATAACAACGAGATCAAGACCAACTCCTATCTGAAATAGGCATCAGGTCATATAACCATATACCCAAAAACCGACACAAACACAAGACAAACCAACCAATATGAATCCAATCCAACCCTCAACCCCAAGTCCAAAACTCGAACCTTACCCTCAACCTGAATCTGAAACTGAACCTCAATCTCAATCTCCCATCCAAGTAACTAAGAAAGTACGTGTCCTGAAAATCCCACCTCAGAAATACCAAACACTCTGAAAAAAAAATAATCTAACAAAGACGGTGACAAAGCAGAATCAGAACCAGAATCAGAATCACCTCGAGTCAACGCTCGCGAGTATCCAGTCCCAAATTGATTCAATCGAGTCCGAATTAAACTCAATTACTTCGCAACTCAGGTACATAGAGCCCATCCCATCACATCCCAAGCCATGCTGTCATGCCATGCCATAAACATATACCCATGGAAACCTTCCAGACTAGTTAGTACTAATACTACTACCTGGAACCACAGAAACCCCCCCAAAGAAACAGTCAATAAGCATATCAAATTATTACACACCTACAACGAAACCAAAGATGTCGGGCTAGGTCTAATGGGTTTGTTAGCCGAGAGTCGCGGCGAGACAGCACGAGAAGTTGGGAGGAGTTTTGGGGTTGAAGAGGGTGATTAAGTTCAAGTTCAACAAGCTAGAGTGTGAGCTCGGTTGAAGTCAAGTTTCTTTCGTTGGCCCTGTCTGACCCTGCTTAGTAGGCTATGCATTTTATTTATGGATTATGAATAATGATTCTAGTATGACATTTAAATAGTATGGATATAGAAATGGAAATGATATGTTGATCATATTCTGCATTAAGTTTAAATTAACTGATTTTTTGACGCCAAACTCCGCGCCAGTCTATAGGCACCACAAGTCATAGACAGAAACATCGTTTCTATCAATGATCACTCATGAGGGGAGGAGAAGATATTAGGTACAAGGTAGAGGTGAGTAAGTAAAGTATATAGAGAAATAAAGTGAGCCGAAGCAGGGGGAAATCGAGGGGGGTGAAGAAAAGCGGGTATCAAACGAAGAAAACAAAGCCTCAAAGCCCAGACAAAAACCCCCCCAAAAAAGAGAACGCCAACCATCAACTTGATGACAATGAAACAACCTCTAATTAATGAGTCTTCCCCAGGCTCTGAAGATTAACCAATTCATAATATCTCCCCTTATTCCTCAACAACTCCGTATGAGTCCCACTCTCAACAATGCGTCCCTGATCAAAGACGTAAATGATATCCGCCTTTTGAATCGTACTGAGACGGTGCGCAACGGCGATAGTGGTTCTTCCCTTCGCCGCCGCATCCAGCGCAGCCTGCACGACTTTCTCGGACTCGGAGTCCAGGGCTGAGGTTGCTTCGTCGAGGAGGAGGATTTTGGGGTTTCGGAGGAGAGCACGGGCGATGGCGACGCGTTGCTTTTGACCACCGGATAACATGCCGCCTTTACTTCCGACAACAGTATTGAAGCCGTCACTGGGTGAATATTTATTAGTTTCGAACATTCACATAAAACCCACACTCTCCTTCGAAAAATAGTAGAGTTGTTTGGAGGGTAGTACTGTTGGGGTAGGGGGTAAACTCACGGAAGCGACATAATAAAGTCATAAATATTAGCATCCTTGCAAGCCTTAACAAGCATTTCCTCTTCAACATCATCCGCCTCAATACCAAGCAAGATATTATCCTTGATAGTACCCTGATAAAGCGTCGGCTCCTGACTAACAAGCGCCAAATGACTCCGATAAGAATTAACATTGAGATCCGCAATATTCTTCCCATCAACGAAGATCCCGCCTGAAAGCGCATCATAGAATCGCTCAAGCAGCGCAATAGTCGTACTCTTTCCACACCCACTAGGTCCCACAAGCGCAATATACTGACCAGGCTGAACGCTCAGATCCAAACCGCGCAGCACAGGCTGTTCAGGACGAGTCGGGTATCGGAAATGAACATCGCGAAACTCAATCGTGCCGGCACATTCGTCTAACTTCTCACCCTCTTCAGACCAAGTATCAATGGAAGGTTTTCGATCAAAGAGTTTGCGGAACTCATAAGCCGCATTCTTCGCTTTACCCATATCGGGCGAGAAACTGAATACGGTACCAGCAGACTGAGCGCCGAAAAGAATCTCACTGAAACAGACGAAGAAGTGGAAAATGTCGTACTCGCCCTTTCCAAGGAGTGAACCGCCCCACCAGAAACCCAGCGCGACGCAGAAGAAGACGAGGGCTTGAGACGCGGCGTAGAGGAGGGAGGATTTGAAGATTGAGATTAGACTGGCGTGGCCCTGTGCGTCGAGTTGGCCGTGGTAGACGCCCCAGACGTCAGATTCGCGCGTCAGCGAGGCGACGGTGCGGATGGCGGAGGTAGCTTCGCAGGCGTAGCTAGCTGAGCCCTCATAGGCTGTCTTTGAGCGTTGCTGGAATGCGGCGAGCATGTAGAAACGGTAGAAACCGCAGGCGAGAAGGACGGGGACGACGGAGATACAGACCAAGGCGAGTTTCCAGCCGAAGGACAGAGAGATGACAATGGCGGCGATAAGCGTGGTTGAGGTCATTAGGATTGTACCGAGGGTTTGACCGCTGACTCCGGAGAGATGCTTTGTCTCGGTAGAGAGGAAGGAAGTCAGGGCGCCGGTGCTGTTCTCTTCTTTATCGAAGAAGTTGATATCCTGGCGCAGCATGATGCGGAAGGCCTTTGCGCGGGCTTTACAGATGAGACGTTCGGAGCAGTAGGCGAAGGCTACACCGTGAATGGAGAGGGTGATGAATTGCGCGATACCGACAACGAGGAACATTAGAGACCAAAAGTTTGCGTCTTTGCGGAGCTCCGCGTATTGATCTTTTGGCCTTGATAGTGCGGTGATGGCTTTGGCGTAAAGGAAGGCTTGAGTGGGTTGGCCGCCGCCACCAAGGACGGAGAAGATCAGACCGACGATGAGCCATTTCCATTCGGCTTTGTTGAAGCCAGCGATAAACTTGATCAGAGTCCAGAGAGAGTATTTGCGGGTTCCTTCGGTGCCGGCTTTGGCGAGGACCATGCTGGAGACGGATTTGCGAGTGTCGGATCGTTGGACCATGTCGTCTTCGCCGGTTGTGGCTTGGGCTTCTTCATCCTTGGCCTTTCCGCTGGATGTACCGCTGGCGTAGGACTTGATACGGGCAATCTCTTCCTTCTCGTAGGCCTCGTCCGAGTCAGAATCGTCTTCTGCGAGCGCATCCGCCTCCTTCTCCTCGTTGATACGCTGAGCTTCGACTAGCTTAGAGTAGGGGCCATCCTTTTCCAAAAGGTCATCGTGGGTTCCTTGTTCGACAATCTGTCCATTGACAAAGACCACAATGTTGTGTGCAGTCTTGATGGTAGACAGACGGTGAGCAATGACAATCGTGGTACGACCTTCAGCAGCACGGTCAAGCGCTGCTTGAACCACACCTTCAGATTTGGTATCCAGAGCGGAAGTCGCCTCATCCAGAAGAAGAATCTTCGGGTCCGAAACCACAGCACGGGCAATGGCAATACGTTGCTTTTGACCACCAGAGAGCAGGAAGCCACGCTGTCCAACGTTGGTCTCGTAGCCCTCGGGAAGAGCCATGATGAAATCGTGAGCGTTGGCCATTTTAGCAGCATCTTCAATCAGATCGCGGATTTTCTCCTCGGGTTCGTTCTCGAAGCGGGTTCCAATGAGACCGTGGCGAATGTTTTCGTAGATAGTCGTGCCGAAGAGAATGGGTTCCTGGCTGACCAGGGAGATCTGCTGACGCAGCCAGCGTAGGTTGAGCTCTTGGATATCGTGGCCGTCAAGATAGACATTACCGCCAACAGGGAGATAGAAACGTTCAACCAGGCCGACAACAGTACTCTTTCCTGAACCAGAGGGACCGACCAGCGCAGTGGTCTTACCCGCAGGAATGTTCAAAGAGACATCCTCCATGACAGTCACTTCGGGGCGCGAGGGGTAGATATGCTTGACGTGACGGAATTCAATATCACCATCAACATGGTCAAGAATCAGTCCATCATCACTGGTAGGATCAACAGGGGAGACACGGTCGATGGTGCCGAAGATTTTCGCAGCGGCAGCCACAGCATTAGTGAAAGCCTGGCCGTTGGGGGCGACGTTACCAAGACTGAAAGAACCGATCAAGATAGCCATGAGAATAGTCAAGACCTGACCGACATTCACTTTGTCAGCAACCAAGTATCGCGAACCCATCCAGAAGCCCAAGCCGTAGTTCAAGAACATGATTCCAAACATGGCGCCCACCATCATACCGAGCGCCATTTGCAGACGCATACCCCAGCGTTCGGCAACGCGGAGATGTGCCTCGAACTGCTTGGCTAGCTTGTCCTGAGTACCGAAAGCTGTCGCATTGCGAATGGAACTGATGACTTCTTCTGCGACAGTGCCACCGGCGCCGTAACTCTCAAGAGCGAGCTTGCTGTACTTGATAATAAAACGAGATCCACCTCCCATGACCAAGACCAAAGCAACAATCGTCGAGGTACAGATACCAGCGAGACGAGCATACTTGATATAGGCCACGATGAAAGCCGTCACAAACGTAGCGATAGCGGTCAGAGTCAGACCAACTTTCTCAGAGACACCATCTTGAATCAGATTGGTATCGGCAGTAATACGAGTGGTGACCTCACCGGCGCCCAGCTTGTCGAAATAAGCGATATTCTGGCGCAGGATAGCCTTGAGGTAATGTTCACGAATTTTCTGGGTGATGTGTTCGCCAGTATAGATGAAGCCAATTGTGCTGACGTAAACAGTGACGAATTCGGCAATACCGAGGTAGACGAAATAAAGGACGTTTTTGCAGAGTTCATGGTAAAACTGATCATAAGAGTAACTTGTATCGCCCGGATTCGCGTTATGGATGGTGATTTTCTGAAAGGCCGTCGCCAATGAACCGAACAGAATTGTGAACAGAGGTAGTGCAGCACCGGCGATAATGGCACAGATGGCGCTAACGAAAAGAATGAAAATATCCATTTGAGAGGCATAGCGGTAAAGGCCGAACCAGGAAATCTTAACCGCAGGAGCATTGAGCTGTAATTTCAGAATTTCCTTCTCATGTTGAGGGAGATGCGCGAAGAGCGCATCCTCGATGTCGTCTGCGTCGACGGATGCTGTCGATTTGGGCGTGCTTGTATCCTTGGAGGCATTCTTCACGGAGCTATTGGAGCTGCCAGTGGTTTCTTCATGTGTATGCTTTTCGGATACCTCTGGCGCGACGACCTCCGTTGGGACCTTTTCGACGGCGCCGATGCCCTCCTCTGGTTGCTGCATGGTTGCTATTCACCAAGGCGGGTCCACTTTTTATGATTCTTCACTGGTGGAACTAGTCCATCCAGGATGGAGCCAAGAACACGAGGTTGGCGTGTGTTGAAAGCAAGGGGGTGTAGCAGCGATACTAGTACTTCAAGCAGTGGCACTGGAAATTTGTAGGATTAATTAGATAGGAAGAAGGCGATTAGAGCCGAGGGGTAGTGGGTGGCGAGAGGGGATATCGAAAGGAGATGCCTGAATTTAAGGTGTAAAAAAAAGAGCGAGTGGATAGCAGTAAGATCGGGATGCGTGAATATATATTGAAAAAAAGGAACAATATCTCGCAAGATCGTAATCGGTTAGAAAAGTAAATGATTCGAGGAACCGTCTAGATTTTGGGGGGGAAGAAGTGGAGTCTCCTTCATGTGGGAATGAAAGCAATTGCGGTGGGCCGGAGACGCCAAACTCCGGTTATGTTATGCTGTGCACTACAATACTGAACTCGTGGTTTTTCTACTCTTTGGGTTTAGTCTGCATCCCAGTGAAACACATATATCAGCATCAGTATTACTATTCTAGATTTTATTTATCAGAGTGATTTACTCTACTCAATAATGTTGGTCTGTTCTAGACTAATTCACCTTCACCGCATACTAGTATAATCGACCAGATTTCAAAGAACCATACTAGTATTTCCTTTCCTGTGATACTAGATTGAGGACTCTGACTCTAGTGGACATCTATCTAACCTGCTGAATAGGACATAAATCGAGGCAGCAGGCTCCTATACCCTGGTCAACTGTATGCCAGTGTTTCACCTGCATACCTTATCCTCGCTGTATCACCAGCTCGCCCGATGGTTGGTCCGTCCCCGAGTTTTTGTCCTGTCAGATATTAGCATACATAGCAATGCTACTACCTAGTACTATACTCCGTCCCCGGCCCCGTTCATGTACACCATGATCGGGCATGACGGTGTCTTCCCCTCCGATCATATTGTCCGAATTTTGCTCCTTTCTCTCCTTTTTATCCAAAATGCGAGTCATTCTTGGTTCTGCCTGCTCGGGCCCACGCGTCCGCGCGCCCGCGGCCCCCGTGGAGTCAAAGTCGCTGGGAGCCGCTGGGACTCCCCGTTTCGGCAGCTTGCGATGCCTCGATGCGGCTAGATGATGGATAATATGCGTAATGACCTTTGATTATGCGTATGGTACTATTTGTACACAAACACAACTGCTATCTTGGTGCCTACTGTAGCCGAGCATACAATACACTAAGTTCTTTAACTCCTACTGCTATCATACTGGCACCCGGGCAATAAATGATATACCAACAGCATCATACTCACGCTAATCAGTCCCTCAAGTAAATCTGAACCCATCTGCTCAATCTCTGCAGCATGCAGATCCTGCTGCGAAAAGACAAAAAGCTGTCCAAGAATGTCGGCAACCGGAAACCCACCGACCCGATTTATGCACGGACTCGCTCGCATTGAAGAGTCTCTGATTGGTGGATCTGGCATCTTCAATGGGACTCTGACTCGAGTCATCTGTCCTTTTCATTGAACATGGGGCTCATCGGTCTCTGGAATCCCGTTTGCCCGTCGGGATTCACATACATACATGTACATGCAGTGGGGGAATTTCCGTGTTTTTGCGTATTTGTGAGATTGCATCCCATCTACGATATTGCGTATCCAATGCCGTATCTTGGTGGCCTAATTATCATTCTGCGTCAGAATGAGTCAAGTACATACAGTCCAGGTCCACCATGAAAATTCTGATTGTCCTTGTATGTACGGAGTACTCGTATGATCGATCTCTGTGATCAGAAACAGCAATGCATACAGCATACTGTAGACAGGAAATAATCATGGCAATGTCGCGAATGGACCCCTTAACTGGCCTCCTATCATTTTCTGCAGTTTCTACTCCGTAGTGGATGCACCCGTTGCTTGTCTCTCGGCATCCATTGGCGGTGAGGGCCAGTCCCATTCCACCTACTCACGTGATATGCTCATATTTTAATTTATGCCTTGATGCCTTGATGCCTTTATGCCTTAGTGCCTGACTATCTGCCTTAATTACTGCCACATTTTCCCGCCCAGATGACATAATTCAGTATCACCTGACGCACAAGCGAAGCGCTTGGCAAGCCCTGCCGCACACTGGAAATCCCTCCACATTCAAAGGTCGACTTTTCCCCAATCCAACCAGCTCGCTGTCGCGTCCAAGCCTTCAAGATGCCGGTGAGTTTCCAAGCACCCCTATCCCAGAACTCTTGATCTCGATACCGATATCGTCAAATATCGAAAAAACGAAGACGATACGATATCTTTTGCCTCGAAATTCGAAATTCGAAATTTGCTCCAACAGTATCACTAATATTCCATCTTTTTCCGTTTCTACAGAGCCACAAGACCTTCCGCACCAAGCAAAAGCTTGCTAAGGCTCAGCGCCAGAACCGCCCCATCCCCCAGTGGATTCGCCTGCGCACTGGCAACACCATCAGGTATGCGCTAAGCAGGATCAGCCCGGTTTCGATTTCGGTTTCGCTCTAGTTCGGATATTCTACGGGATCGGTCAATCAATCTGGGGAGACGAAACACAAGAGAAAAGAAGAACGACAATCAAAATGGAAGAGTGTCATATTCTTCAACTCACCCCTCGATGAACAAAATCATGACAAACCAAAGAAATTCGAACAGAGCAGAAATCGAACCCGAACCCGAACCCAAGCCCAAATGTCACTTCTGAATCACACAAAATACTGACTATTTCCCCAAGATACAACGCCAAGCGACGACACTGGCGTAAGTCCCGCCTGAACGTTTAAGTTCAGGTGCGACTTGGACCGGTGTGGGCATACCCGACCACGCCGACGCAGATTCTCCTCCCCCGATGTCTCTCGAAAAAGTTTCGAATCTCCGTTCCCGGTTCGACATTTCCAGCCTCTCATCCATCTCATCCATTACTTGAAGCGTCCTAGTTTATATCCAGAAACTACTTTCGAGTTTTCGAGATCAGGTCCCCACGTTTCAAAATTTCACACAAAAAACGCACTTTGACACATGTTTCTCTTTCCCTTGGGAATGGGAAACTGACAACTACCGACCGATCCATTCGGTTCGGTTCGGTTCCTTTGAATTACGTTTTTCGCCTGCGCCTACGCCTACTCTCGACTTTTTTTTGAGGTGTTTTGTTTGATGGGGATTTCGGGTCCCGGGTTCGGGCTTCGGTGGTTGTGTTCGGCGGGCGGGTTTTTCTTATTCAAAAATGATGGAATCAATTGATGTCTCCCTTTTGTCTGGGTTTCTTTGTAGTGGACTCCGTAATATGCCTTGTCTCTGACTTTACTTGACTTGACTTGACTTGACTTCGCTTGGCTTGACTCGTATCGGTCACTGGGCTCCTCTCTTTCCACTATCCATCCAGCATCTAGCACCGGTTTCTGCTGGTTATGATGTGAGGGCTCTGTTCCAAGGTTGTAGTTGGTACGTTGTAGATATTCTGTCGTTGTACCAGATGAAGACTGGGCTTTTTATAGGACCTGTCTTCCATGCCAGCATCTTGCCTTTGGTTAGTACCTTACTTCACTTGACTGCCCATGTCTGCGATAGTTACTCTGCATTATCTCGTTCAAGTTGCTTTGAAGGTTACCCTTCCCCTCCCAAGTCTTTCAAAGTACTACTACTAGTGGTAGTATACCGACGAATGGATGTCTTTGATCTAATCCGATCCGTAGTCTCTTTCAAGTTCAACCTTTCTTTCAAGTAATCCCTCAAAGAAACGCAACTCGATCATGAGATATGACTAGTGTAGTAGTACCTCGGTGGCTTGAAATACTCGGTTCATTCACAAGTCCGCAATATTCCATCAAATACTAAGTACTAAGTATAGGTAGTTAGGTATATCCATGGATTGATTCACTTGTGGTCCCCAGAAAAGGCACTGCCCTGGAGAACATTTGAAGGATATGGATGACTAGTACTATGACTCGGAATTGTCCAATTAGTATTTTCATAGTACTACAATACTAGTATCAAATGTACTGTACTCAAGGCAGCGCTACACTTGTAGTACCTTCACTCCTGGACTCCAGGGGCTGGTTAGTCCAACTTTGTCCATACGTAGGCCATCATGTACATATCAAGGTGTCTTAGTAGACAGAGACAAAGGGCTGAATGCATTCAAGTCCAAGGTTCCAGTCCGAGTCCTCGAGTTGATGTCTTCGGATATCTAGGTGCGTATACAGTATTTGATCTCTGATTACTGGTCTATATCGTGAATGGCACTGGCAGGCTCAAGTTCAACTGTGATTGTAGGCGGGGAGTTAGTATCATCAGTCTTCCATGTAAACAATATAAGGTACTACTAGTACTACTTACTACTAGTACTAGTACTAGTTACCAAGCAAGCAAGAATTCTCGAAGAGGCACCGTTATAGACTCGCATGGTTCTCGAGAGTAGTTTAATAGATTCTACAGTAGTGAGATCATATGGCCACAGTCTAAAAACCAGGTGTATCAACATTGTCATCAAGTTAGAGCCCTTGCCAGCCAGGTGGTGTCTTCCATAGTCCAGTGCTATAGCCAGGATATCCCACTCACTACAATACAATACAAGAACACCTAGCAGTACAATGCAATACAATCACTAGAGTAACAATACTAAACTCATAAGTAGTATCTTTCCCTAACCTAAACGAAAAGCTCTAAAAAAAGGCAGCCCAGTTTACGCAGCAACAGTAGAAGAGCGGAAAAAAGAGAAAAGAAGAGGAAAAGAGCAGAGCATGGCAGAGAAGAGCAGAGAAGAGCAGAAGCAGAAGAAGAAGTAAAGAACATTTCATTTGATTCCAGATTCCAGATTTCAGCCCCACGAGCAAACGGACAAAGAAACAAGCAACAAGGGGGGAACGAACGCGTAACCGAACTCCGTATGACAAGGACGCATACCGGGGCCTTTGTATACAATGTTTTTTGTATTAGTATACAAAGGCCTAGCGACCGATCTGGAAGATGCGGGATTCGAACCAAGAATATTCAGCGAACATGAAGGTCATAACGTAAAGCGAAAAAAAGAAGATGGATTTAGCGGCTGGAAAGAAGGAGAGAGAAAAAAAAAGGGTTAGCATGGTAACATTGGGATTGGTTGGATTTGAAAGGAGGGAGAATTGGGATGGGCACAAGTGAGTAAAGACTTGTGTGGTGGGAAAGGGAAGAAGAAACTCACTCCTCGGCCCACTCGTTCTCGCGACGGATCTGGTCCTCTTCCTCGGGGGTAAAGTCGTTCTGAATATTGAAGGTTTTGCGGATTTCCTCGGGGGATTTGCCCTTGATCATGTTGGCGACGGTCTTGCAGCCAACGTCCAGGAGGGCCTTAATATCGAGGTAGTTGGCGGCCTAGAAGAGTAGGGGAAAAGAATACGTTAGTAGGGGTTCGAAAAACGCCCTCTTTTCCCACTATGGGGAAGAGCGGACGAGGGCATATGCACAGGCACAGCTGAAACGGGGGAACGGAGAACGGAGAACGGGAACACACCAGAATAATCTCGAACAGCATCTCCTGGTCAACCTGCATGAACTTCTGATCCCACTCTTCAATATCGGTAGTCTTGCGACGGTTGTCGTCATCGTCACCGGCAGCGGGGGGGTCGTTCTTGTGGTGCTCGCACCACTCGATCACCTTGCGGAGGACGGCCTCGTTAACCTGCGGGGTATTATTAGCTAAATGTTCTGCGGTTGTTTGCCCTTCTACTTTGCCTTGAGTGCCATGAGTCCGGGGAAATTCATATCCAGGTCGTTCCAGTTAATCTTCAGACATGAATGAAATTGTGAGCCACCTACGTTAGGAATGGGGATGGCTTCGCCGGAGTCACCGAGATCCTCCAGCATGTTCTTAATCAGGATCGATCGCTCAGCGACGACGCGCTCTGTAGGGGAAAGGGTTAGCTGGATGGCGCAAGAGAGGGAATAGAATAATCAGCAGGGCTGATACGTACCGACGGTGACATCGACACCATCAGAGCTGGTGAGGGTGATCTGTGGGGTGGCCATTTTGAAGGTGTGGCGGAATGCGGTGACGTCTGGAGATGTTAGATATAGGTCGTTGACAGTTGATGAGTAAGTGGTGATGGTGATGGAGAGTGCGATGGTGGGAGTTTGATATAGCTCGGGATAGCTGAAAGATACTGACAAGATGGGAGTCAATGTAGCGGAGAGATGGTAGGTGGAAAGGTCGTGGGGAGATGAGGAAGTTGAAGTTGGGAGGAGATGGAAATGAAAACGGAGGGGCCCTTTTTGTTTTAGTCGAGCCTCAAAGAAAGTCGGCCCCCACCAGGCTACGATAGGCAGAAGTGGGATTGTACCTGCTTTTACTCGATGAATAAAGTGTGAGACAAAGAGAATACTATTTTAGTTAATAAAGAGACTCTTGATTCCAAGGTCACTCTAAATATGAGGATATTCTAGTATTCTAGTATTGTAATCAGTATAGAGCAGAGTTAGTCATACTAATACTGACTAGTCAATATGAATACGACCCTTGGAATCAATAGTGTATACCTAGGGACTACTGTCTATGAATTAGTATTAGTTCGAGGAATCAGTAACCTTGGAATAATACTGCTAGTATCGAGGAATTAGAATAGAATAGAATAGTACTAGTAATTATTCTACTCGAGAATATAATTACCTATTCAAAACTAGTAGATATACCCTACCATACAGTATTCAGCTGAGTACCTCAGCTACACAGTACACTGGCAGACCCGCTGATATCATCGTGTTGTTTCCCCTTTCATTTTCATTTTCATTTTCACTTTCACTTTTACTTTCCCTCCACCTCCATTTTTACTTTTCATCTTTCACACTTCTCCCTTTCATTCATTCACTTCCTTTCACCCTCTTCCCCGGTCTCCTTTCAGCATGTCCCTGGGCCCCTCGAATCATGTGGAGACGAACCTACTTACTATTATTGCTCATCCGTGTTTACTTCGCCCTCTCACCCAGCTATCTCCATCCCGATGAGAATTTCCAAGGCCCTGAGATCTTTGCAGGTATGATTGTTGTCAATTCCATCCCAGATTCTTTCAAATAGAATCTTCCATCAGATCCAAAAAAAGACATTGCGACGACGCGTTGAACGCGCCAGCCCACGCGCGCGCAAATGCGCAAAGCGCAATTTCCGCGATCGCAATATGACTATCACCACCTCCATCAACAATACCACCACTTATTGACAGCGCGCTAATTCATTGTTTTACTCCGATTAGGTCGCATATTTGGATACCCCTCGAAGCTACCATGGGAATTCACCACATCCCAACCCATCCGCAGCGTCTTCCCGCTATGGCCTATTTACGAGGTGCCCATGAGCCTGTTGAAATGGTTCTATATGGAGATCGGATCGGGCAACCCACCACCACAGTTGATATATTATGCGCTGCGCGCGGGTATGTTCCTGTTGAGTTTTGTGTTGGAAGACTGGGCCATCTATGAGTTGGTCCCCTCCCCGCGTCACCGGCGCGCGACGGTAGTGTTGGTTGCGTCGTCGTATGTCACCTGGACATATCAGACGCACACCTTCTCCAACTCCCTCGAGACTCTTTTGGTATGCTGGGGATTGGTTTTGATTCGGCGCATTGTCGAGAATAAGGTTCGTGCCGTCTGTAGCCTTCCTTCGCTTGCTACTGGTGTTGCCACTGCGAGACGCAAGTTTGCCTGTGTGTGTCCATGCTGATGCTGACCTATTATAGCAACGGTCCTCCTTCTTCTCCTACGCTGTCTTCTCTTTCATTGCGGTGGTGGGCGTCTTCAACCGGATTACCTTCCCTGCTTTCCTCATATTCCCAGGTCTACAATTGCTTCCATACTTCCGGCGCAAGTAAGTGCACCATCTCTATACTGCAAAGTCCACCCCATTCTAACCCATCTAGACCTGCATCTCTAGTAGCCATCGTCGGTTTCGGGCTCTTCTTCACCTTGACGGCAATCTATGTAGATACCAGCTTCTACCGCCCATCTGCATCCTTCCTCTCAATCTTCCGTGACCCAATCATCACGCCACTAAACAACATACTCTACAACTCGGACACCGAGAACCTCGCAGTCCATGGCCTCCACCCACACTACCAACACTTTGTCGCAAATCTGATCCAGCTTCTCGGTCCAGCATACATCGTGATGATCCTCTCCCTCTTCAGCTGGCCAATCGTGCCACCCTGGATGCGCAACGTCCGCGCTCTCTCCGCCGTCAGCGCAACCGTCCTCCTCTCAATCTTCCCCCACCAAGAACCACGTTTCCTCCTCCCCTGCGTCCCCTTACTCCTCAGCTGCGTCCGCATGCACCGATCCCGCGTCTTCCTTGCAACATGGATCATCTTCAACGCAGCCATGGGCTTCCTAATGGGCCTCTACCACCAAGGCGGCATAGTCCCCGCCCAACTCGCCATGCGAACAATAATAAACACCAACACCGCCGCCCAAGGCATCAAAACAGCCCCAGACGCAACAGTCTTCTGGTGGAAAACCTACTCTCCGCCCCAGTGGCTTTTAGGTGCTGACGCCGACATGGACGAAGTAGCACAGAACGAAAACGAAAACAAAAACAAAACAACGCACATCTCCACCCTCGATCTCATGGGTATCCCAGGTCTAGAAATGATTCAACACCTCGACTCCTCCGTCCCTAAATGCTCTTCTTCTTCTCCAGTTTACCTCGTTGCCCCCACATCCGCTACATTCCTCGACACTTATACTTCAGACGCCGATGCGCAGGCTCGCGCTGCGAATCTACAGCTTTACCGTCTCTGGTCTTATCGGAAACATCTGAATCTTGATGATATGGACTTTGGAGATGATGGGGTTGCGGCGACTTTGAAAAGGGTTATTGGGAGACGTGGGTTGGGCGTGTGGTCTGTTCGACGGGTTTGCAAATAATTGCATCGCTTTGAGAAAGAGGGAGAAGGAGAAGAAGGAGGACTTGATCTCGATCTTGAACTCGAACTCGGTCTTTGTCTCGATCTCGAACGCGATATCCATTTGAAAGGAATTGAAATGGATTGCACATTTTGTCAATAAATACTATACTACACCTACACCTATACTGCATTAATTCCGGGGACTTTTTGGTTCGGTATTATTCCCGATTATATTATATTATATCATTGTAATTTAATTCTTTTTTGGAATGCATTTGAAATACCCCCAATTCCCATTTCCCATTTCCCATTTCCCATTTCCCATTTCCCGCTTGGTCAAGAAGTTCGAGGTTCTATTTCCGATTAGGTTTCTTTGATACCTAATTGTGTTAGCGTTGGAATAGTTCCATGGGTAACTAGTAATGAGTGTGTGTCCATGACCATGACTAAATGCGATATCGTACTAGATCTTAGATCTACTCAAACAGTGCCAGTGCTAGTTAAGATTTGTATCCAGCACCATACTGCCACAGTACTATGTACGTAGTAGTATAACTTTGTCTATCATAAGTGTAAGTCCCCACCAATCATACCCGCAAGGGAGAAGAACCACACATGGCACATACCCCCAACTTCAACTTCAAGCTACCCTTCTATCATTATCATGATTTATGATTTACTACTAATTTATCTACTGGATCAGAAAATTTGAACTATTCCCAGATATTACTCCCAGTGTGCCAGTGTCCGCCAGTGTGTGATAATGATGATATGATACTAGTCTAGGTAGTACTGCTGCCTGAAGAGTGGTCATCAGGTTCAGGTTCATCACGCTGACTATGTACCCTAGCCCCACGGTCACAAGTGACTACCTAGTAGTTATTACTATGTGATCCAACATCAAACTTGAATTGTTCACGGGATCGTAGTCCACTTCAAGGATCGGCGTGATCTGGTGATTCATATCACGTGGAGTTCCTACTATGCTTCAAGTCCGTGGATACTAGGTACATAACTAGTCTAGTACTACTTGATAAATGTTGAGTGATCTGATCTGATCTGATACCAGTACTAAAGCATCACCCCGCCAAGAATTCGATTTTCATACTAGTTTAATTTTGGAAAGTCATTTTGAGAAGGGCTCGTCGGATCATGTAGTACTAGTACCTTCCGGAGAGTCATTGACAATGTCGGGATACTCTCTGCTCTGCTCCGATGCTTTATTCTGTTCTGTTCTTCATAGCTTGCTGAGTAACTAATTATACGAACTTGCACAGCTCAAACTACAGAGCACCAAGTAACAAGTATTAACACTATTTAGCGAAAACGTCCCATTTTGCCCATTAGTGGTTAAATACATGAAAGTCGTTTCTGCACCAGCCGGAACGGGGACGACCATATCCAAGCTAGCAATGGTAGTGTCGGAACCGAATTGAACAATTCGAGTGGGGATGGAAGTGGAAGTTGAAGTAAAGTAATGGAGAACGGGGTTGGGGAAGGGAGAGAAGACACGAGGGTAAAGGGAGGGAGAGAGGTTGGAGCGCAGCTCTGCCACATGTGAAAGAAAATGAAAAAGAATCTCTCGGCATGCTTGGTATTCGTCAGAACGTAAAGAGAAGCAAAGGAAAAAGAAAAAAAAAACTGAGACGGGGAAGAATGGTGAATCAGGTCGGGATTCGGGAATCACGGAGTATAGGCGCCATGCAATTGACTCGTTTATTCCTCGTCATCGTCCGGCTGATCGAAGAGGAAGTTGGCGGCGAGCTCTTCGTTTTTGTCGCAGGCGAAGTAGGCCTGGATGACGGAGTCGCGGGGGAAACCGAGGCGACATAGCTGATGGACAGTTAGTATGGTTTTGATTATTCGGTGATTGGACTCAAGTGCTGCGAGCAGTGCGGATGATATGCTACTTTGACTTACCCGCTCAATGGCGTCTCGCTCCTCCTCTGTAACGGAGATAGCCTGTGTACCGGGCGGCAGAGCCGCATCATCCTCGTCGCCGTCTTCACTGAGTAGCTGCAGGAACTGATCGGAGTTCTGGCCGATGATAGAGGCGATTTGGGGGTTTCCTTGAGCGACCTGTTGCAGGATGGGCTCAAGCATGTGTGGCTGTTGCTGGACGAGCTGTCTCAACTGCTGGAAGTGGGGGTTGCTGCGGAGGAAATCCAAGTTCGCAAGAGACTCGCCGCCGGCTTGACCTCCAGATCGAGCTCCACGACCGCCGCCCTCACCAGCCTGAGCGGCAGCCTCGAACATGTTGAAACCCTCATCACTACCCAGAGCAGCGGCCGCCGCGGCGTCTTCAGCAGAAGGAGCTGGGGCCGGGGCAGAGTGCTCCTCTTGTTGCTCTTGTTGCCTTTGCTGTTGCTCCTGTTGAACCTCTTCGGGAATACCCTAGAAAAAGCTTTGCGTTAGCGGGCTGTAACTAGCCAATGCATGGGAAATAATGTTGAAAACTCACGTTCAAAAGATAGTCAACGGCACGATCAGGGTTAAAGAATGCAGCTCGCATGGCGCGGTCGATATCGCTGCGGGCAAATCCCATAGCCTCCATCTGAGTACGAGCACTCTCAGCCGCAGATCCCATGGTCAACGCGGAGGGATCCCCAAAGGCGGGGCCACCCTGGGCACCAGCGCCAGCACCAGCCGGCGAGGGAGTTGCGGGAACAGCAGGTGTCGAGGCAGCAGGCGCGGGAGCGGCAGGAGCAGGGGCAGCAGGTGTCGCAACGGGGGCTCTGGGTGCCGGAGTGGCGGGTGCCTGGGAGGCAGAAGCAGAGGAGGCAGCGGGCTTGGGGCCCTGTAGATGAAGATGGAATTAGATTGGACACAGCAGTTGATCACTGGGAGAAGTATGACGTACCTTTGAGGGCAAGCAGACTAAGAAGTCCTTCTCTTGAATGCTATAGGATTCGACGGTCTTGTCATCCTGGAGGATCTTGCCTGCAGGGTTGTTAACTCCGGACCATCGATAGCTCTGGGTTGAAAGAGCTCTGCATCAACGACATGACCAGTCCTATTTGCATAACGATCTCATAGCCATCTCGACACGACATACCCGAGTAGATAACCTTCATTCGCTCCGCCTCATATTCGCCTTTTTCTTGAGCGATCTTCTGCTTGACTTGGCGGACCTAAGAATAGCCAGGTTAGCGCTGGAGCTAGAATAAGCTGCCAGGAAACAGCCGTCGAGGGCCAAGTTGTGACAGTCGATCTGATTTGGCGAAAGGTATAGAAACAACGTACGGTCTCGGAGGGTTCGACCTCGATCACGAACTTCTCCTGCTTCAGGTCCTGTTTGGAGGGGCAACGTCAGCACAAGTGGCGGGAGATGAATAGTATGAATGGAGAGAAGAAGTT
>KB644821.1:2096-13848 GCA_000347475.1 Penicillium paxilli ATCC 26601
AGTTTTTTTTTTTTTTTTTTTTTTTGCCGGACTTGGGTCCCACCAGTCAGTACTCGCACTGTCATGGAAAATGCTTCAGGATTCACATACCTATGGAGGCAACTGCCAAATAAAATCCAAATCCAAATCCACACCATCAGACCGAGCCCCAAGCTCTCCTTCAAATGGAGCAAAAGGTGCCATTGATGGATCAAATGGCAAGGACAACCAATCATTCATGTCGAAGACAGAAAGACTTTCCAGATCAAGTCCCGTCGCCATTTCCCCCCCGCTCGATGACAGAGATCCCGACATGAATTGTGTCGCAGTCGGGTGTAAATCAGCGTGAACCTGACTTCTTGGCTGAACGGTGGCTGGATTCGATGACACTAGACTCCTTCGTAGTCGCGCAGCCTGCGTTTGAAGGAGACCCGCATAATGCGATTGCAAATGTGCATCATCTTGTTTGTTGTCATGCAAAGCCGCAATCGCCCGATCAAGGATCCGCAAAGCCTCCTGAAGCTTTGAATTACGCACACCCAGCGCAAGAGCTTTCATCAGGAAGATAGAAGAGCTTATAGTACGGAAGAGAATCCGCATCGGTGAATATTGCAATGCAGGGGTGTTGCCGAGAAGAGCGACTTTCTCCAGTGTTTGACAACTGCCGTCGATCACTTCTTCGATAAAACCATACTCTCGCGCTGTCATTTCAAGTCGTCTTGTCTTCTCTACGAAAGACTGGTCGATGGTTGTCTCGCTGTGTGAGTTGTCGCGTGTGAGAACTCGCTGCACCACTAGCTGCATCCCGATAGAGTTGACAAGAACGCGTAGATGTTGATACTCGATGAAGAGTATGTCCATGAACTTTGTCACAGGTGCTAACATTACTTATTAGCTAGATTCTGGGTTATGCTAGTAGGTTTGAGATACTACTAGTGCATACCTGTGTTGCTGAGGGTTTCCTGCCACCAATTTGCGATCAACATTTGCTTTTCCTCTATCATTGACATGGCTTCAGCAGCTGTCTCGAGCGCCCTTGGCGCATTCATCAGGGGATACAGTTCCCCCATCACCGAGCTTGATATCTTGACGACTTCAATCCATGCATTCATGAAAGACACCCATTCTCTACCTTCTTTTTGCCGTAAGATCAGTGCCGATGGCTGAAAGGAGAAATTGGCCTCAGCAGGCATTGGGGAGGTACACCCAATTCGAGAAGCCAAAACATTGATATAAACGAACAGTAAGCTGGGGACTCGCTGCCTCCGTAGCTCGAGATGTTCCAAATACAACTCCGCATCTATTCCGAGCAAATCATCAGATTTAGGAATCCTGACGCTAGTATCAAACGCGCCAAGTTCATGCGCAAGAGCCAATGCCGAACTCAAAACCATCCAGGACATACGCTCGAATCGCTTCGTCGGTTCCACAACGTCTTCTTTCCATCGAGAAGAGACTGGAACTTCCTCGTCCGTTGGTGGCGGGTCCCGCGAATCTAGATGGGTCATGATAAAATCTGAATCCCAGCCATCTGTATCTGGGGGAAACTGCAATGATCTGGAGTGCCACTCAGACATGAGAAGAAGCGCTTCGATACTACCAATATTTCGGGTTCGAGCCTTTGATATCTTTTCCTGGCCTAAAGTCAGCCGTAGGAGAAGATGCTGGCAATGCTGCCATAGGCGGTGATGTATGAAGAACGCCCGAGAGCTGCCGCCAACCCCTTGCAGGGTATGATATTTTGAGGATATCATGAGAATTGTGCAGCAAAGCAAAGGCTCTTGAGTGACTAGGTAGAAGTGATTCTTATGCGAGGCGAAGAAGTCTGTGAGGATGGGAGAGAGGGGATTCATGTTTTCGAAGAATCTGTGAGAACAATTAGTATAATAGTACTAGTACACTTGTCCCGTAGCGGGAACACTGACAGATCAACCAGTTTCATCGCTTCATGAGCAGAGAACCATCCCATCTTCACAAACCGACATGCATTCCATATTTGTAAGGCATCAGTTGTGGTGAGGCTTCGAGATACTCGATTAGGGGCCGCGAAAGTTGTATCTTGCTCAATAGGTTGTTGCGACTCTTCGTGGAGAGCCGCTTCAAAGAGAATATTCATGGCATCTTTGTTATTTGAGACAACTTTCTGCAGCATAGAAGTCGGAAGATTCCCCGCTTTTGTTCCAGGCGAGTCGCGCGGAGCTGAATATGATCTTCTTGCTTTAGAACAATAGCAAATTGAAAAAGACAATGTATAAAGCTACCAACCTTGATGAAACACGATTGTTCTCGCGAGGAGATGCCACCATTCCTTCACCTAGAGCATTTTTTCGTGCTCGAGACCATGGCTTCTTCGAGGTGAAGACGCATTCAATCCGCTTCTTGGCGCACCGGGAGCATTTCTCGCCTTCCCCTGGTTCACATTTCACCTTTCGACGCGCACATGGAGTGCATGCTTTGTATGCTCGCTGGTATTCATATTCTTGAAGAGCCCTGCTCCGTGACGGCTTCTTCGTGTCCATTGATGTGCCGGTTTGTTTAGGAGGAAGAGACTGGCCTGTTTGGAAGTGCGGAGAAAGTGGAGACGGCGGCTTTTTCGCAAATACCCGCGGTAGACACACTGACTAGGTACGATTTTGCTCGCACTAGCCTCTTTAGTAAAATACAAATCTAAGAATAAATAAGAAGAGAGAATGAGATTAATTTATCTTCGGCATACATATACAGGCTGCTTATTGCCCAACTGCTAGGTCCGAGTCGCAATTGTTCTGATAACAAGGCAGTTTCTTGCCAGCCCAAGTTGGTAATATCCGCAGTAAATATCCGCCAAGAAGAATCAACCAAGTAGTAGAAGAATCAAAAACGTTAGTGGAACTAGGTCGAACTCAGCAACTTGAAATCCAGATATTTGATAAAAAAGATCAAGTCAAATATCTGAAGTTTGGATTTTTGTCTCCACCATCGGTCACATCAACCCGGTCGTGAGCGTTGACCTTTCCATACACACGATCACGTCTCTTATTTTCCATCACCAGACTAACATGCAGCCCAACCGCAAGAATCGCGATTAGACCAGTCAAGGCACAGCCCAGCGCGCAGCCAGTGGTGTAGAGAGGTGCGTCGCTGTCAGGGAAGACAGAACTACTGATGAGACTGGAGCACTGCCCAAAGATAGCCAGAAGAGCCATACCAGCACCCTTCTTACTTTCTCCTCCCTGGTTATTCAGCATCCAGGTGATATTAATCGCAAGAGCCGGAAATATGCCACAAGTTGCAAGCCATATTCCAGCATACCGTAGACCGGTTTTAGCCTCGTCTTCCACACATGTCAAGATGAGATATCCGGTTGTACCCATCACAGCGAAGAATGTAATGACCCAGCCACGAGTCTGCCATCGATCAGATACGATTGCGGCAACCATACAGCAAATGAAGGATCCGAAGTAAGGCGGAGCTGCTAGTCCCTGTGAATTGATCGAGTTGTATCCCATCGTCTGTAGAATAGTGGGTAAGAAATTCGAAAGGCCGGCAAAAGAGTAATTGCAGCAGAAATGGATCGTCATATGGATGTAGTTCTTGTAGTCTTTCAATCCATCCAAGACCTGTTGCCATTGTACTTTGTCCTTGGCTGTACGGTCAATAGTTTGCATTCGTTCGACAGCTTCC
The DNA here is from genome assembly GCA_000347475.1 of Penicillium paxilli ATCC 26601. Taxonomy (NCBI): domain Eukaryota; kingdom Fungi; phylum Ascomycota; class Eurotiomycetes; order Eurotiales; family Aspergillaceae; genus Penicillium; species Penicillium paxilli. The sequence goes on from KB644821.1 coordinate 5,739, forward strand.
GTCTGCTCGGATTCAGCGAGGAACTTTGCGGAGCCCGGAGAGTCTGGAAGAAAGAAGAACACAACGATCGAGAAAAGAACGGTGGGGGCACCCTCTGATTGAATTTAGTCGAGCCAAGTAGGGAGAGAAGGTTCATACGTACCTATAATGAAAAGGTAGCGCCATGGCTCCAAAGACCCTTTGATTTGCGTGATACCATACGCAAGAGCCGACGCAAAGCAGTTGGCTACCGGTGACATACCCAAAAGCAGAGATAATCGAAAGCCTAGCTCGTTTCTCTGATAGAAAAGGGAGAGGAAATAGGGTGCACCACAGCCGAAGACGGCCTCAAATACACCCAACAGTCCTCGGCAGATGAGAAGACCTGCGAAGTTCTTCACTGCCCCACTGCACATCGCTGCGGCCCCCCAGCTAGACAATGAGGAATATCAGATCCTTTGCTCACTAAATGAACCGGATGTGATCGAGGTCCTTACCAGATGCATAGTGCGGCGATGTATGCGTGGGCTGGGAGAATCTTCCACAAGATAGTTGTCCATTCGAAAGCAATATAGCAAATGTAGAAGGTATACAGCACCCATGACCATTGATAGTCATTCAGTCCGAGATCTCTCTCAATTCCAGCCGACTTTGCGTTGCCAATGTTACCTATTTCCCACGAATTTCAGCAAGAGACTCTTCACTTCTAGTGATATGACACATTGAAAGACAACTGACCTCTATCGAGATACGACAGAATGTAGAGTATACAGACTATCGGCATTACACGACGATCAAACTAGAAGCGCAGTTTAGAAGTGCCCAAATCGATTGAGGTGATGGCTGCATTTACCTTCTTGCGAATGACTGACTGTCTTGTCTCCGAGACAGTATTTCGGTGTTGACCTTTCTCGAAATCAACGCTTTCAAGATGCTGACAGCTTTGAAGCTGCTCCACATCTTTCATTTCTGACATGACGATTCACTCGGAAATGCCGTATGGTAAAGTGTAGATATCAATGAAGCTTGCCGGACAACAAAATAGAGAAATTCGAAACTTTAACAATTCCTGATCCTGAATCAATCGAATGAAGCACCTGAATAAAATAAATACCACTTCAGCTTCAATAACAGCTCGGTCGAAAGGAGGGGAAATGCTGACCACCTTTGATATCCATTGAACCTCTTTGCAGCCGAAGTCCGGGGACCCCATGGGGTCCTGCATAATCCTCTCAAAGGCCGAAACCCCGCTCCAGAAATCATCATTTGATTTTCTTCCACTGATTTCTATTGGATGAAAAGTCAAAGACCAGCATGCTCCTCACGGCAAGTTGAAAGCAGAGGGGTTGAAATCATCCGTCGCGGATATTCGCAACTATCCGCACCCAAATACCCGCGATATCTACCAGTGCCGCCTACTGGCAATGATCAACACAGCCAGGTGGCTGCAGATGACCCCTCCGAGACCCCCGATATCGCTTAAAATGCTGTAATTTAAAAGGAAGACAAGCTGCAGCTATCAAATACTTTGCTCCTCACCACCGAAAGTTTTTCAGCCCTTTTGATCAGTACAAACATGTCTGCCAGCTCCGTTCCTTACCCTTTCCACTTCGACAGTGCATCGGCCCCAGGGCCACAAGATGGCACAACCACCGACGTCACGACCGTTACGAAGAATGTTCGCGGTAGAATCCCATCGACTCAAGCATCCAAGCTTCGCACGATGATGCTAGAAGCTCGACAGGATCCGACCAAGATCCTCGCGCACGCCTGCACGTACGACGGTCTCTCTTCTCGCCTTGTTGAGGAAGCGGGGTTCCCGATGGTATTCCTGGCTGGATATGCAGTTTCTAGTTCATATGGTCTACCAGATACCGGATACATCGCCATGGCCGAGATGTGTGATAAAATCCAGGAATCTTTCCGCCAGGTCTCTGTACCTATCATGGCGGATGGCGATACCGGGTATGGAAGCCCAATGAATGTCAAGCGGACTGTCGAGAGTTTCGCGGCTGCAGGCGCGGCAGGTGTGATGATTGAGGATCAACAGTGGCCTAAACGTAATCACTCCCTACGCAGATCTCCCTTTTTGATTTAACTGAAAAGTAAAGACTAATGATGAGTTTTCATAGGGTGCGGACATACCAAGGGCAAGAATGTCGTCTCGCGGGAAGAGGCTTATGCCCGCATTCAAGCTGCCTGTGACGCTCGGAATGAAGGACGAGATATCTTTATTCTCGCTCGTACCGATGCTTTGATGCACGGCTGGGATGAAGCCATGACTCGTGCCAAAGAGTTCAAGAGAATCGGAGTTGATGCAATCTTCGTCGAGGCCCTGCCAGATCGTGATGCAATGAAGCGATGCGCCGACGAGCTGGATATTCCAGTATTCGCCAATATAATAGAAGGAGGAAAGACGGAGAATCTGTCTGCTAAAGAGCTCGCTGAGTTGGGGTACAGCGCTGTTGCGTATCCTTGGACCTTGGTTGCGGCTCATCTTAAGAGTATCCGTCAAGCTCTGGATGGTCTGAAGCAGTCTATGACTACTGGGGCTCCTCCGATGATTCTGACATATGATGAGGTCTGTGAGGGTGTTGGATTTAACAAGTACTGGGTGAGTATCTACCCCAAAGTTTCATATCAACTGGTGATCAAGCACTAACTCTAGTGATAGGACCGAGAGGAGAAGTACAAGTACAATACTTAAGAGAGATACTTAACAATGACATACTATCGTGGGCTGCTTTTGAATGATGTGCTCAGTAGTTTTTGTGTGTATTCGTACTATCCCCTCATGATGTCCAAAAGCACCTACTAGTAGTCTTGTTGTACACTGCTGTTAGTACTCCTAGGTAGATACCAGTAGAGACGTTCCCCTCTTGCGTGAGCAACCAACCCCAAGCACGCCATCACTTCGTCGCCCGAGAACCCGAGGATTATAAATCGGATTAGATATCATTCTTCTGAAGCCCTCGAAGATTATTTATTTATCTTTCTGGAGATCTACTAGTAATTCTCAGTTCTAAATAACCAAACCCGAAATCTATCACTACGTACTACGTTGCAAGAAGTACTCCCAAAATGGCAGACCACAACCACAACTCCACCAGAACCCGCCAACTCCACCTAACAGCCTTCATGAGACCAGTATCTCTACACACAGGCGCCTGGCGCTATCCCGGCTCCTACCCAGACGCCAACTTCAACTTCAAACACATCTCAAGCTTTGCGCAAAAGCTCGAAGCAGCAAAGTTCGACGCCTTCTTCATGGCAGACCATCTAGCCGTCCTAAACATGCCCGTCGAAGCTCTCAAGCGAAGTCACACAGTGACATCCTTTGAACCATTTACCTTACTCTCCGCATTATCAGCCGTGACGGATAAAATTGGTCTTGCGGCTACGGCTAGCACGACGTACGATGAGCCCTACCATGTTGCGAGGCGATTCGCCAGTCTCGACCATCTAAGTGAAGGGCGAGCGGCTTGGAATATCGTGACGACGGGGAATCCGGAGTCGAGTAAGAATTTTGGGTTTGAGGAGCATATGGCTCATGGTGATAGGTATAAACGAGCACGAGAATTCTACGACGTTGTGACGGGGTTGTGGGATAGTTTTGCGGACGACGCTTTTGTTCGGAATGTGGAGACGGGGGAATATTTTGATCCGGAGAAGTTACATGCTTTGAATCATGAAGGTGATGAGTTTAAAGTGCGTGGGCCTCTTAATATTGCTCGACCTCCGCAGGGATGGCCGGTTATTGTTCAGGCTGGTCAAAGTGAGCCGGGGAGACAATTGGCTGCGGAGACGGCGGAGGTTGTGTTTTGTAGTCCCAAAGATCTTGAGTCTGCGAAAGAGCTCTATGCGGATGTTAAGGGGCGAGTGGAGAAGGCTGGTCGTGAGAGAAATAGTTTGAAGCTTCTTCCTGCGGCGATGATTATTGTTGGAGAGAATAAGCAAGATGCTTGGGAGAAGAGGCTGAAATTGGATAGCTTGGTTCACTATGACAGTGCCATTGCATCTTTGTCTATTGCACTTGGAGTTGATGCTAGCAAGTTTGATCCTGAGGGACCATTGCCAGCGGATCTACCAGAGACCAATGCAAGCAAAACGATGAGAGAGTCTGTTGAGAAAGTGGCAAAGAACGAGGGATTGACAGTTCGCCAGCTTGCTCAGCGCCAGGGAGGATACTCGGGACTGGCATTCCTTGGCTCGCCCAGTGAAATTGCTGATGAATTTGAGATTTGGTTGCGTGAAGAGGCATCGGATGGATTCACTGTCGTGTTCCCTTTCTTGCCTCAGGGTTTGGAAGAAGTGACGGATAAGTTGATCCCCGAACTGCAGCGCAGAGACCTATTCCGTAAGGAATACACAGGGTCAACTCTTCGTGACCACTTTGGTCTGGCAAGACCCCAGAATAAGTTTTTTAGTCAAGCATAGTCGGACTCTTTAGCTGGTTAGCTTAACAATTGAACCCTCCAGGACTGCAAGCATAGTGTTTCAATTCGCTGCCATAGATCCAACATGCATTCAATTAGAAGTATTACGTGAAATGGGACTTGACCATCGTTGATGGCAGTAGATATGATTTTGAACATCAGCTCCATGGAATAACGTGGTCTATACTCATAGTATAAGCATCGCCGACGCTGATCGGCTAAATTTCATACAGCCGGCCGTCGGACCAATCATGCTTCAGCTGGGGATAACTCCCATCCGCCCTACGAATGACAAGGAAACATCTAGATTGCAGTATATCTCACTTGACTCATTCGAAACCACAGTATCACATTTCTACACCCAAGTCTCTCACAGAAAAATACCAGAGAGAAATCAAAATCCCTCCTTTTCATCATCCCAAACCCTGGAGGCCATCATCACCAAAACCAACACAATGGGCAGCACAACCACCGATCCACTCCCATTCACAATCCGCACCCACCGCCCCGGCGACATAGGCTGGATAATCCACCGACACGGCCACCTCTACGCCAAAGAATACAACTTCACCGAAACCTTCGAATTGATGGTTGCCAAGATCGCGACAGAATTCCTAGACAACTACGACCCATCCCGGGAACGTTGCTGGATCGCCGAAAAAGACGGCCAATCCCTCGGCTTTATAATGCTAGTGAAAGACCGCTCATCAGCCCCCGAAAAGAACGCCGCAAAACTCCGTCTATTACTTGTTGAGCCTAGTGCTCGTGGATTGGGTGTTGGAAAGACCCTTGTGCGATTGTGTACTGATTTTGCGAGGGAGGCGGGGTATGATCGGATTGGACTTTGGACGCAGAATATTTTGGGGTCGGCGAGGAGGTTGTATGCTAATGAGGGGTATGTGCTTGTTAAGTCTGAAGAGAGTGAGAATTGTGGACCTAGATTAATGGGTGAGCTTTGGGAAATGGTGTTATAGGGTGGGCTTGGAACGTTTTGTGAGGTCGATCATGATTGGAGTTAGTAGACATGGTGCTTTGGAAGTTCGATATTTGGTATAGTTTAATAAAAGTTGATGAATTTGCTGGATTGAATGATGACAGGTCTATGTCCCCTAACTAGGAGCTACTGGTACTTCCTAGTGAGCATCAAGAGCTGGGTTGACCCCTTGCGTCTGATATCCACCCCCGGACTCCATTACCCCGGATTCGGATGCATGTGGCGATGTCAAAGGGTACTTAAGTCTATGTTCTTGAACGAGTTCGTGAATTTTTGTATCTAGAACAAGATTATCTTCGTATCAAACGTTAATGGAAATGAATGGAAATGAATATGATTCTGTTCACCCCTCATATTACAAGGCTGGCAGTATCGAGAAAAACACATGCTTCTGCCAGTGGCGTCTGCATGACAGCAAGGGACTAAGCATATGGCACATCTTGATATGACAAGAGCAAAGCACCTCCCTTTAATCCCTAAAATAGAATGCCTTATACAAGGGGTTAGATGGTACACAGTAAAATGCCAAAGGTTCTTCCCAGGACCTAGTACATAGGGTAGTATCCGAACTATTGAAGCACTTTATTCTGAATAGACGCGCTATGCGTTTCCGATAAGGCGTCAGTGGGTCTGCTGTTGACAAGATCGTCATTGGGAGCAACAAGGTCCTCTCGGATTAGGACGTTGGATCTCTACTCCGTATATTGATATGGACTAGCACTGTCACCAAAAATATTGTGATAAGGGGAAGGGAGGTTCATGTGCTCGGTGGCTCAGGGGGACACTACTAGACTCAATTATGGGCTCAGCAATATCAATTTCTTGCATGAATTTCCATGCGAGTAATACGGCGTTGCTATTGATCTCGTCCCAACTCGGTTGCAATACGAAGCACAGTCAGAGACACGAAGGACGTTAGCAATACGAATCATGGTTAGTGTACTCCGCAGATAGGAAGAGAATTGCCGAATAGGAGATGCCATACCAGCACGGTGCTCTGATGTTAGCGCAAAACAGAAAACAGAAGAAAGAAAACAAAAACAAGACGAGTGATGGGATCCGCAAGAGAGCCGGAAGGATCGGCTTCATGCGGGACTGTCGACTTAGCGCCGAGACGGGCTCGTAGATCGGCGTCTTGCGAGAAGACCATCTCCTCATGGCAGGATCTGTCTCCGCAGGCTCCAAATCAGAGTCTCTTTGGACAGGGGGTATACGGGGAGTTGTAGTTGTGTATTCTCTGCTTGTACTCCGGGGGTGAGAGCAGACAGGGTCGTGTGAATGAGAGGACAAGAACGGGTGGGACATGCAGTCATTGGATGTTGGATGTAGGGAGGAGTGTATCTGGGGAATGACGAGCAGGAACCAGGCATGCGAGTCGAAAAGCACGCGATAGGATTGCGGCGGAAGATCCGAGTGTCCACTGGAGTGGATGCGTTACCCAGAAGGCCCAGTTGAAGCTTTGAAGTGGAGATGGGGATGGGGATAGCAGGGTACAGTATGTCATATTTTGACTGAATGGAGATTAGAATTGACTCATTGAGAGTAGCACTCTGTATCTCTGAGTGATTCTCCCCGTGTTTTGCTTGGGTGAACCTTGGAGGAGCTTGGGCCGGCCATCAAGGTTTTCTCTTGACCGCTCTGAGGAGAGTACCCTAGGGTAGACTAGAGTAGAGAAGAGTACTCCGTAGATTAAAACAAATGAATAGTATGGTGTACTGTACTATTCGACTCGATTCTTTGCTATTCTGCAATCAATTCGGGATGAGTAGGAAGGTCAGGTCCGAGAGTCCGAGTAGAGTCCACAGTCATGCCATAACAGTGAGTGCACTGATGGTGGTGGTCTCCAGTCAATATCGCCGTTCCATGGATGTCCACCTTATGGAAGCGAGTAACATTACTACATACTGGTATACTATGAGTATATACACTTTATTGTTTACTCTCTTTCCTCAAGATACAATATACTGCTGTATTCTGCCCCTCTCTATTCACGAATAATGAGATTGTAATCCTGGGAGGACTAACTACTTCGTACATTGGGTAGTTCCCTGCGTGGCCGATCATGAGTCAAATGACAGGTGGACCATCTACTCTCCACCCCATTGGCCATTGATATTCAACTTCCTCTTTTTGAATCCACTTTTTTTTTTTTTTTTTTTTTTTGTTTTTTTTTTTTTTTTTTTTTTTTGGTTTGTTTTATTTTATCTGGAGAGGGGAGCAGTCAATGCCTGACTGGATAGTATGTACAGACTGGGAGTACAAGTTTATATACAGCTTGAGTACGTATACACCGGGGGTGAGTACGTAAGTAGGGAGTACAATTTGTACTGTACAACATCTCGTTACACTTCCACCTCTTCCCCTCTCTTCCTCTTCCTCCCTAACCCCAAAAAACCAATTCACCATTCACTATCCGCCATCACTCTTGATAATGCGAGGGACCAACCTCGGCAGCTCACCGCATGTTGCCAGTGGAGATCGGCCCAAAGCTAACGGCCCATGGCCAAACTAGTGACCTTTGAACAGCACTTGGGCTCACCGTCATTGGGCCTCTATGGACCCCCCTCTTCGACCATTGGAGCATAGCACGAGTTGGTAACTGTGACAACAGAGTGGAGAGCTGCGATCATATGCGCCTGGTGTTGTACAGTCGAGTTGGGCATCTCGGTTTGAGTTTTTTTTTTTTTTTTTTTTTTTTTTT
>KB644821.1:13948-29247 GCA_000347475.1 Penicillium paxilli ATCC 26601
GGTACTGCGTACTTTTTTTTTTATGTACATGCTCGCGGCACCTCTTTGTCCTCTCCCTCTCCCTCACTCGATTTTCAACTCCCTTTGAACCAAAATTAATCTCATCCCTCTTACTCTCTCCTCCCCCCATAATACCCGCTCTGTGAGCCTTGTACAGTTGCTCCTGCGTTAGTGTGCTTTGCTGGTCAAATTGCAAATCCTGCTTTTCTCCCTCCCCGCTTTCACGACCGTTACGATTTAACGAACAAAAAATATGGCGACCGCTGCCATTCAGAACGGTAAGCTAGCAGTTACTACGAAATAATTCAGAGATTGATAACTGACTCATCTTTTTTTTTTTTGGCGGTTTAGTCTCCGACGAGACCCTGCCCAAAGACCCTATCGCGGTTGAACCCGTCCAGTCCACTCCTACTCCAATCGTGGCCGACGAGAAACCCGCTACCAATGGCGACGACGAAGCTGCTCTGGAAAATGGCCAGGACGGCGAGGAGGTCACTATGACCGCTGCGCAGAGAAAGAAGGCAAAGAAGAACGCCAAGAAGAAGGAGAAGAAGAAGCAGCAGAGTGTCTCTGGTATTCCCAATGAAGAGAAGCCCGAGCAACCTGTCGACTCAGAAGCTACGGCTGTTGAATCTGAATCTCCAGCTGCTACGGAAACACCTGCCGCAGAGTCCGAGTCGGTTGAGGAATCTAAACCTGAGCAGACTATTGAAGAACCTTCAGAGGAGGTCCCCGCTAAGACGGAATCTGAAGAGCCTGTTGCTGAGCCTGTTGCTGAATCCACCGCCGAGCCTGTTTCTGAAGCTGTTAAGGAGGAAGTTACTGAGCCTGTCGCCGAATCTACAACTGAGACTACCGCCGAGCCTGCTACTGAAGCTGTTGCTGAAACTCCCGCTGAGAAGATCGAGACACCCGCCGAGATCCAAGAGTCTGCTCCCGAGCCCGCAGCTGAGCCTCAAACCGAGTCTACCCCAGAGGCCGTCCAAGAGACCCCAGCCGAGACAGTCGAAGAACCCACCAAGGAGACCTCAGAGCCTGCTACTGAGGAGGCTCAGCCCGAAACCGAGGTGAACGAGACTGCCGCCGAACCCACTCCTGCAGCTACCGAAGAATCGACCACTGCTCCGGTCGAGGAGAAGCAAGAGGAGGTTAAGGCTGAAGAGCCTGCTCAGGTTGAGGCTGAGAAGGAAGCTCCTGTCGAGACCGCCACTGAGGCTGTCACTGAGGAAACTCCTGCCCAAGAAACTGCTGAGAAGCCTGTCGCCACTGAAGAAACCCCTGCCGAGCAACCGGTCGAGGAGAAGTCTGAGGAGGTGAAGGTTGAAGAGCCTGCTCAGGTTGAGGCCGAGAAGGAGACTCCTGCTGAGACTGCTGCTGAACCCGCCGTCGAAGCTACTACTGAGGAGACCCCCGCTCAGAAGGAGACCAAGGCTGAGGAGCCCGTGGAGACTGCTACTGAGGTCCCTGTCGAGCAACCGGTAGAGGAGTCCAAGGCTGAAGAATCTAAGGTCGAAGAGCCCGCTCAAGTTGAGACTGAGAAGGAGACACCTGTCGAGGCTACCACCGAAGCCGCCGTCGAGGAGACCCCTGTTCAGGAAACCGAGAAGGCTCCTGAGCCCACCGTTGAAGCTACTCCCGTCGAAGAGCCTAAGGCCGAGGAGACCAAGGTCGAGGAGCCCGTTGAGGCTGCTCCTGCTGCTGCTGAAATCGCTCAACCAGCTGAGGAGACCAAGGCTGAAGAGCCTACCCCCGCTGAGGAGTCCAAGGTCGAAGAGCCTGCTCAGGTCCAGGAGGAGAAGGAGGTTCCTGCTGAGACTACCACCGAAGCTACTACTGAGGAAACTCCTGTTGAGAAATCTACTGAGGAGCCCGCTGTCGAGGAAGCTAAGGTTGAGGAGCCTGTCAAGGAGACTCCCGCCGAAGAGCCAGTCACTGAAGAGCCCGCTAAGGAGACTCCCGTCGAAGAGCCAGTCGTTGAACAGCCTGCCGAGACCACCACCGAAGCTCCTGTCGAGGAGCCTGCTGTCGAGGAAGCCAAGGTTGAAGAGCCTGTCAAGGTAGACGAGCCCGTTAAGGAGGAGGTCATCGAAGAGCCTGTCGCTGAGAAGCCCGCCGAGACCACCGAGACCACCGAGCCCGTCGTCGAAGAAACCAAGGTGGAAGAGCCCAAGGTTGAGGAGCCCGCACAGGAGACCACTCAAGAATCTACTGCTGCCCCCGAAGCCGAAGCACCTGCTGAGGAAACGGCGATTGAGGAGACTGCTGAGCCTGTCAAGGAAGTGGCTGTCGAGGAGCCCGTTGAGGCTAAGACTGAGGAGAATCCAGTTGAAGATACCAGGACCGAGACTGCTACTGCGCCAGTTCAAGAGCCAGTCGTCGAGGCTCCCGTCGAAGAGACTAAGGAGGTTACCCCTGAGGCTCCTGTCGAGGCTGTCGAGACTCCCGCGGAGCCCAAGCAAGAGGTTTCCGAAGAACAACCAGCCGAGGCTTCCCCTGCGGTTGTTGAGCCTGTCGTTAGCGAGGCCCCCGCTGCTGTTGAGGAGACTGAGGCCCCGGTTGCTGAGGAGCAACCTGCTGTTGAGTCTGCTACTGCCACCGAAGCTGAGGCCCCTGTTGCCGAAGAGACTCCCGCTGCTGAGGAGGCCCCCGCCGCCGAAGAGCAGGTTGTCGAGCCTGTCAAGGAGGAACCCGTTACTGAGGCTCCTGTTGCTGAGACAGTTGCTGCTACCGAGCCCGTTGCTGAAGCTCCAGCTGTCGAAGAAGCTGTTGCTGCTGCTGAGCCTGCCAAGGAAGAGCCGGTCACTGAAGCTCCCGTTGCAGAGGCTGTTCCTGTTGTTGAAGAGCCAGTTGTTGAGGCCTCCGCACCTGAAGAGACCCCCGCCACCGAGGAGCCTGCTGCTGAGGAAGCTCCTGTTGTTGAGCAACCCGCCGTTGTCGAGTCTATTGCCGGGCCTGCTGCCGAGGAAAAGGTTGCTGAAGTCGCGGCTGTCGAGGAGCCAGTTCAAGAACAGGCCTCCGAGCCTGTCGAGGCTACTACCTCTGAGCCAGCTCAAGAGCAGCCCGCTGTCGAGGAACCAGTTGTCGCCGACGTTACCCCCGAAGCTCCAGCTGCTGAGCCTGTTGTCACCGAGACTCCTGCCGTTGAGAGTACCGCTCCTGAAGAATCTGCCAAGGAGGTTACTGAGGAGTCTGCACCCGCTGAGGTCTCTGCGCCTGTCGAAGAGAAGGTCGAAGAGTCTACTGTCGAAGAGCCTACTGTCGAAGAGCCTACTGTCGAAGAGCCTACTAAGGTTGCTGAGGAGACTGCCCCTGTTGAGGAGACGCCTGTTGCTAACAAGGAGCTCGTCGAGGAGTCTGCTCCTGAGCCCCAGGTTGAGAGCAAGGTCGAAGAGACCCCCGCTGTCGAGGAAACCCCAGCTGCCAAGGAAGAGCCTGTTGTCGAGGAGTCTGTTACTGAGCCTCAGCCTGAGGTGCAGGTTCAAGAAACCCCTGCTAACGAAGAGACTCCTGCTGAGACTGCTCAGACTGAGGCCTCTGTGGAAGAGACTCCTGTGACAAAGGATGTTGAAGAGACCACCGAAGAGACCAAGGACAGCTCTGTGACTCCTGAGATCCTGGCTGCTGGTGCTGCCGCTGCTGTCGGCGCCGCTGCCGGGGTTGCTGGCGTTGCTGCTTCATCTACTCAACATGAAACCGAGGCTGCTCCGGCCAAGGCTGAGCAGCAGGACTCTGTTGAGACCAAGAACGAGCCCGTCGACAACCATACCGATTCCAGTAAGCTGTCGCCGTTCTCTGTTGCGCAAAACATCTCCGTACCGTCCTTCGATGCTGATCCGGCTCTTGCAGCCCTTGCTGGCGACCGTGAAGCCCTCCTCCGGAAGCTTCAGCAGCCTTCCACTGACCAACTGACCGCCACTATTGCCGAGCAGTCGTCTACCAACGATAAGAAAGCCAGTGTTGAAAGTGAAGCCGAACCCGCGGAATCCAGCAAGCAGACCACCGAACCTGCCGCCAAGGACGCCGCCGCTCCTGACAACAACAAATCGAATGAGGAAGAGGCTCGTCCAGTGAGCCAGAACCGGTCAGTGACTGCTGTTTCTCTGAATAGTACAGGTGACAACTGGCTCAAGGCGTTCCTGCGCACGGTGTTTGTTGGTTTCTTCGGTACAATCTTTGCACCTTTCCGCCGTCGTGGAAAGGACCGCAAGTAAGGTTGTGCCGTAGATATTATCCCACTCATCTTTTCTTTTGATGCCTACACATAGTCCAAGATTGGGCCCATTGGAGACATGTCTATAGTCTGAACCGCAGATACTGACATTGTTTGATCTATTCTCAGGACCTCCAGTGGCTTGTTCTGGGTTGCCATTGCCATGGCCCCTTTTGTTGCGATTCTCTGGCGCGCTTTGCCTTAAGTTTACCGGTTTTCCCAGCTACAAGATGTGTTTTTTTCGAAGGAGATAAATTGGCGAGTGAAAAAGTTGTCAAGAATGTCTTTTCTCTCCGCTTTTGATTCCCCTGTATTGATTACAATTTCTGATTTTTTTGTCTCGGATTTGCTGTTTTGCAATTTTACTCCCTACTCCCCAGAGATATCGAGTTATATTGTTTTCTTTTCGCCTTTTTTTGCGTTTGCTTTTCAAGGTTTTATGATTTTCTTTTGTCTCTCCTTAATAGTATGCCTGGCCTATCTCAAGAACGATAAATGTCGAGATGGGAGCTGGTACTGCTAACCTGGATCTAACGAGGCCCTCTTATGAACTTAATGAATGGATATGAATCAGTTTAAAGTATATTTTCTCCTTTTGCCTGACATTCTGTATGGTATTCCACAGTGTGTGTACTCCCAGGTTCAGTCTGGGCTGCCTTCCCCTCCAGTCGCCTGCCTAACCTCACTTCCTCCTCTTCTTCCTTCCTCCCTCTACCCCCCACCTCCTTCGTTTTCTCTTGTTTACTCCCCATTCTTGCTTATCTTCTCTTGTCTATTCATTGCCTTAATTTCACGTCTCTGAAACGCGTTTCAATCTACTTTTCTGATTGCGGGTCTCCTTTCCCACAGAAGTGGCCCGGCATGGAGAACCTGGCAACCCCCAGATCTGGGGGCAAACCTACCCCTCGAGTTCTTACATTGACGAACACCTCTTCTGCCACCCCCTCCCCTACTTATGCCCCCTCTCGGACTATTGCGCTTACTCCCAGCCACATTTCTGGATTGAATTTTGATTCGAGCAACAAAGAAGACCCCCCGAGAGAGTACATGTTGTCAATCAAGAAGACCCGTGATATCAAAACAAGCAAGCTTCCTCGCAAAAGCATAGGTGAGACTCAGTCTCTTAACAAGATGCCATGATCCTCAGGAGGCATCGTCTCTGTCTTTCCTTTTTCGAGAACATCAAGCGCTAACTAGACTCAAGAAAGTGCTGCAAGTCCACCAACTCCAACGAGCCCAACAAGCCCATGTGAGATAAGTCGCCCGGCGACGACCCGCAAGGTTTCTGGTCTTGACTATGATGGAGAGATGGCCATGCCAATGGCCAAACCACGTGGCTATGGTCGGGAAACGCTCGATATCGAAGACCGCTGCGAAGATGCTAAGAGGTCTCTCGAGAAGCAGCCGTCTTTCACTGAAGGTTATCCGCGGGCCGATTCTCCTACTTGCGAATGGACACCCACTACTCCCGAGTCTAAAAAGAAGTGGAATATTCAGTTGCTTAGGTCGAAACTGAGTTTCAAAGACCTGGAAAAAGAAGTCTCGAAGAGAGACATCTCCAATCCAATTCCAGTTTCACCCTTTCCACAGCTCCATGAAAACAAGAAGCAAAGCCTGCGCCGTCCTCTCAACAGTGCACTCACAATGCCCTCAATCGCATCTACTATCCACCAGAAGAAGGGCAGACCAAGCATGGATAAAAACAAGCCAATCCCAGGGAGTATCTCGACCAAGTCTGGTATCTCAGCCACCACCAATACCAATCACACCCCCAGTCGTATTCCTCTCCCTCCCTCAAACACTTTGTCTCATGCACAGGGTGTCATGTCCAATATGAAAACTTCCAATGTCCAACAAGATCACCCTTTGTTAGGGCAAAGACCCCCGAGTTACTCGTCAAGTGCTAGCAAGGGTGGTTCAGAAAATAGCATGGGAAAGGATTCAAATTCTGGGACTCCTTCTCTCGATGCATGTGAGAAAATCCAACAGGATGATCTCGCCTCACGTCCAAGCACGACCCTTCGCTACAGTCCAAGGAATGCTGTGAACCCTTTTTCTGGTGCGCCCAAGTATCCCGTCACCAGCGATTCGCCTCCTTGCCCGAGTGATCTTCTTGAGGGAAATGGAAAAGTCAAGTACATTCCGAAGGCATGGTTGGACGAAGCTTCGCCACCCTCTTCGTCTCCTCGGCCCAGAGATACAGAGCCAGATGAGGCTTCTGGTAAGGGGAATGGAACTCGGATTGGCCCAACCCCCTCTCGTGTGCCAACGCTCAAAGAGCGGTTTGAGAAGAGCAAGCCCCATCTAGAGGGACCGGGAGATCTGCAAAGCCGCAACGCAGTCCTCAAAGTTGATGAACTTGTCGACATGGTCCGTTCAGTGCAACGTCACGCCGATACTGGAATTGAAGGGGTTTCCAAGAAACTTGAACAGTTGTCTACCTGGATCACTGAACAACTCAATCAGCACATCAAGAATATCACAGATCTATCTAGCGACAACTCAGACCTTTGCTCAAAGCAATCCACTTTTGCACAGGAGATTTTGAACTTCCAACTTTCCATCCATCTCGAGATTAAGAGTATGGAGCGACGCCTGAGTGACCTAGAGGTGCATTTGGTGAATAATCTGAAGTTTCCGGACAAGATTCGACTTCTGGCAAAGTCGTACGAGGAGTTGAATCTCAAAACAGACGCCTTGATCCAAAATCCTTCAGCAGATGAGACAAAGCGGTTCATGGACGTTCAGCGTATGAAGAATAGCGAGATAGAGGCGGAGATCGCGTTTCTCAAAGCCCATACTTTACGGGATGCTTCGCGGCTTCCTCCTCAGCCTGTTGCGGCTCCAGGTGAGTCGAGCAGTGATACCCTTATCAAAAACAATGGATTTCAAACCAGCCAGAGTAGCCCAGTCGAAACCCCCGAACCACCAGTCAAGCCAAAACCCAAGCCAGTGGTCGCCGATTTGGGTGTTCTTGCTATCGCGCCAACACATCCGCCCATGTTTGCCCCTCAATCCTCTATCAAAACATCTACTTCCAGTGTGAAGACGCTTTCTAAGACAGATTCAAATGAGAGTGAAATAAGGAACAAAGAATTCAGGGCTGGAGGTAACAGATCAGGCATTGCAATGCGACGCAGTGTTTCGATGACGAAGAAGGGCCTTCTCAAGCCAAACAAACCTGACCCCCCTGATGTGAAAGACAAAGCGTCCACTAAAGGAAAGACCAGCAGTGATGAGCCCAAGAAGTGGAACATATTTGGATTTCGTCGTCGCCAAAATACCTCTGGAAATATTGCCACTGGCAGCAACACCTCAACCAAAGGACGATCTCTATCCTATCCAGAGGCCGGCAAACAGCATGGTGAGCGTCTAAACAAGGGCAAAAGGAAGAGCGGGAGCAGCACCGGATCCTCAACACCACCACTTCCAGCAATCCCGGTTCTATTCTCTCACAAGTATGGGAAGAAAGAGACTCTGATCCATCCGGCTTTTCGACCTCCCGGGCTCCGAAGATCTACATCGCCCAAGAAGTCACAGAGCACGGTATCGTCGCCGCTTGAACTCTCCTCTCCTGTGGAAGTATTCTCCCCTAGAGCGGACACACCTACTTCGTCCCCAATTGCCGAAGAATCCCAGCTCACACCCAGGATCTGTTCTTCGGCGGGTGCTTTGCCTTCTGCTAGCATGGACTTAGCTTCATCTCTAGCTTCTGTGCGTGAAATAGAGACCCAAGAAAGTGATAGCGAGGATACCTTGGAGGAAGAACAGCCCTTGCTCGGTGGTGATGATGGTGCAAATTTGTGGAGCTACATTCCTGTGCCTGGACCCTCAGGTGTTCCTCCACCATCACAAATCTGATCCTTGGTCAAATGGCTGCGCTGGTTGTGTACTAGTGGAGCGTGGAAGAGGCTCGGGATATGGGCTGCAGAGTGATTGCTGATATGTTCAAGTTCAATGATAATTTGCGATATGAATTACATTTTTCAATCTTGTGAAGGATTTGAAAAGACCTAGCTAGGACTTCAAGTTGTCGAGCTAGCTCCAATGTTGACGTGATTGATGGAACTAAATGGTGATTCTGGAAACACACTCAACGACACCCCCGCTGGGAAATTCATATTGTACAAAAGTCGTGGATACCTAGTACTATTCTCAATATTCTTATCTCTTGAATGCGTCTATTCGCTTTTTTCAGTAAAAATAGTAAACCAATATGCAGTATCTCCCAGGACATTATATTCACAAAGACGAAAAACATAAGATATCAACCCATTTACTTCGTCGCTCCCAGCATCTTCTCAATGTCAATAGCCGACTCTCGGACTTGAGGGCAGTAATGTTGACGAAGAAGTTCACCTTCCCATACGGACCCAGCGTAGACATTCGTAGCCTCAACGTCACTCGCGAAGGGGTTGAAGACACCGTCACCCTTTCGCTCGTCAGAATGCCACAGCGAAGAGATACGACGAGCATTATGTTTCGCAACCTGGTTCATCAGAGCCAGGGTAGCCATAGCGGACTTCTCGGGGAGTTGCAGCGCAGTCGTCATGAGACGCTTAGAGAATGTAGCAAGTCTCACTGGCGGGGGCATGCCGTGGGCACGGGAAATCAAGGTAAAGTGGAGACAGCGGAGGAGCAAGACCATTGGAGTCTGGAAATTAACCTTATTCCTTGAGCGAGCCTGGGAAAGCTGGTTTTCGTCATCGGCATTGTTGGGGTCGGCCAGACGTAGGGATGTGTTGGGGTTGAACTCGACTTCGGGGTTTGTGGAGAGGGAGTAGAGGGATCGGTAGAGATGCTGGACGAAGTAGCCAAGGTCGAGGTGGAGGGTTGAGGCAGCCTTGCTGGCGTCTTGTCCTTCCAGCAGGGCAAATGCAGTGATTGTGCAAAGCAAGGCCTCGCGGCGAGTATCACGGCCTCGGGAATCCTGGAGCGGATCCTCGTTCTCTGCTTCCTCGTCTTCCTCTTCTCCTTGCTCGTCACGCTCGGCGTGAGCGATGAGATCCTTCATCGCCTCGAGCAGATCACCGAAGAAGTCTTGGTTGATGAGATGGGCGTACTTGGCCAAACCTTCGAGCACAGGGCCCATAAGTTTGGGAATACGCGCCTTCAAAATGCGGAAATAGACACCAAAGACAAGCTTGAGTGTCTCGGCCTGGTTCTTGTCCCTTTCTTCGTGGGAGACGAGGGCATCGGCCTGCTTCATATCCTTCTCGACCAACTTTTGTTCCTTCATAACCTTACGCAACTTCTTCGTGCGGAACTCTCGAACGGGCTTCTTCTTCTTGCCACCAATGGGGGCTTCCTCCTCGCGCCTGTCGACTCGATCCCGCGAGGCCTTTTGTGAAAATTCTCCCAGCAGACGCAGGTGAAGGAATGTGTCCAGAACGGTCTCGTTGATCTGGAAGTCTCGTGCTTTCAACATCTTTGACAGTAATCGCACAGCCTCCAAAGAGACCAGACCGTCATCATCAGTTCTGAAAATAGTCTCCAGGCTCTCACGGCACTTGACGAAGTCCGCATCGACCTGTTTCCTGGCGAGGCGGTTCACAAGGATCTTGAGTAATTCGTTGCGGAAGTTGAAGTGAGGAACAGATTGGAGCATCATGCAAGTACAGTTAATAGCCATGCTCTTCAAACTGGGGTCAACGACGGCATTCTTGCCTGGCTTGGTCAGAGCACCCAGTGTTTGCACATAGTTGCGGTATCCGGTCAATAGAGCCTGCTCAAAGTTTCGGAGCTTGCGCACTTCCTTGGAAACCTTGCCTGACATTTCCTCCTCGCTGATCGGACGAATTCGGTAACCGGGAATCACATCCTTGTAGATAGCAGCCTGTGATGCAAGCGCCAACTTCTTCACAGTGACAGGCGCATCGGGTCTCTCGACCATCTCGGCCATGGTCTTGAACAGAGCTGTGTGTTCTTCCGGATCTTCATTGATCAAAGTGGCCATTCGGGCGAGTTCCTCCTTGGCCTGCATGATCTGAACCTTTACAGGAATTTTGGGTTTCTCCTCCTCGATTTCCTCCTCGGAATCACTGCCCTCCTCGGCGTCCTCGTCATCTTCGTCGTCGGTTCCGAGGAAACTGTCGGTTTCTTCACCGGCATCGGCGTCGGCTTCTTGTGCTTGGTTTTCCACCTCGTGAACAAAACCTTCAGAGGTCTTGATGGGCAATCGTGTGCGCTCAGTGACTTTCTTCTCCGATTTGCGCGGGCGACGTTCGTAGTCCTGTTCGACGTCCCATTCGTCGTCGGAAAGGGCGTAGGCATCGGCCTTTGTTTTCGAAGATTTCGCACCGTCGACCGGCGGACTCAGCCGCCTCCTTTTCACATTCGGACCCCGTGCCATTGTGACTCTATAGGGTATTGGGGGGTATCAATTGTGGACGTTGCAAGACGAAGGGACGAGTGTTTGGTGGGCGGTGGCTACTTTTTTTGACTTTTCTGCCCCATGCACCCCTCACCGCCCACCTATCGGGGTAGGTTCCTGGATATTTTTTTATCGGCATATCAACCACCACTTTCGAAGACCTCAACACCGACATCTACATTCCCTGGTGCTGTTGACAGCCCCTTCTTGTCAAAATGCGTGCCCTTGATGAGACCGAAACCCGAACAATGTTCACGAAGCTTGCTTCCTATACCGGAGCATCTTTGTCCAACCTGATTGCTCCGCCTGCCGAAGGTAGCGCTACCACCGAAAGAATGGTCTTCCGACTTGTCAAAGACCGAGTGTTTTACCTGCCCGAGCGCATTGCCAACTTCGCGACTTCTATTCCTCGCGATTCCCTTTTGACCGCTGGTACAATGATTGGAAAGTTCACAAAGACTGGCAAGTTCCGTCTCAACATGAGCAGTCTGAGTATAATTGCGCCACACGCCCGCGTAAAGTGCTGGGTCAAGTCTAACGGAGAGTGAGTGTTGCTTGGGTATTTGAGAGTGGTAATATCGTGGAAACTAATAACGGGATATAGGATGCCAATTCTTTACGGATCAAATGTCTTGAAGGCTCACGTTGCGAGATGGTCAGAGGATGCTCCCGAGCATTCGGGATGTGTCATTTTCAACCAGAACGATACCCCTCTTGTGAGTTATTCTTGTTGTCGATAAGACTCATAATGTGCATAAGCTAATATTCTATCGTCTCAGGGCTTCGGTGTGACCGCGAGATCGACTGCTGTACGAAACCAACCACAATGTCTTTAACGATTGCAACCCAAACAAATTACTAACTATTTTTTAGGAGATGCGCAAGCTGGAACCTACCGCAATTGTCGTCTTTGCCCAGGTAAATATAACAAGACTCCCTCACTTGCCAATTGCCATGGTTAGGGCTCCATCGCTAACTTTGAAATTTTAGGCGGATGTTGGCATGTACCTGCGCGACGAAGATACTCTTTTCACCACCTAAGCAGGATATCGACGGGCTTGAATCTTGCATGTTCGCATACTTGATCAGGATGGGAGTTTTGGAGTCTATTACTATCATGTAAAAAGTGCTATTATCTCTTCGGGGATCTACTATACATCACGATACTTTTTCAACGAACAATTTTCAATCAATTTTTGTTTAATATTGAAAAGCTCTATTCTAAATTACCATCTGTTTTTGCAATAGACTTGTAGCTTACTTTAAGTCTCAATAATCACCATCTCCTCTATCTTTCCATGGTCCTGGCTAGCTAGTTACCCTCCGGGGTACCCTGTGATAACCCCGAATTTCAGCCTGAGGCATTAGCTGAGTCATGCTGCCCGCATCGCGATTCTCCAAGAGCAGCTCACATCCAAGAATTGGAGAGAAGATCCAACAAGAAACTACCACTCCAAACATTGCCTTGGAAGGCCTCGAACCTCTCCCTTCTTGAAATCTCTCTCGACCCTGCAGCTCGAGATCCATCTATCTCGAACTACTTTCAATCATCTACTGCCGGGTGGATATCACGACCCCGCCATGCCGCCCTACACTTCCAGCCAGAGACAGGCGATCTCTCAGTTCGTCGCTCTGACAAATACCAAGGAATCGACTGCTGTCAAGGTGAGCTCTTAGAGATCTCTTTTCTCAATCGTCCCCCCCGGTCCCAGATAAACATTGTCTGAGCTCTGCGTCAAAACTTTTGCTCTTGAGCCTGTAACTGACAACTTATTTTAGACACTGAGGACAGCAGGATGGAACGTCGAACGAGCTATTGACTCGTAGGTTTCCCATCTGTCCCCTTCTTTTTGGAAGAATCTATCATGTCCAGTCATATATGCCGTATATGACTACCTGCCCCGAGAACTTGAAAGACCTATGCAGCCGCATATCAATCATTTTCACCTCACTTCCCAGCAACTTATACACCAAACTATCATCACACGCAAGAATCAACAACTAACTCAAACAATCGCAGATTCTACGGCAGCAGCGCTCCGCCAACTAAAAGCTCGAAATTCCTTAACGAAGTCTTCGACTCGTACCGAGGTAAGTTAATTATCCCCATTGCACAACGCAGTAACGCGTCCCTAGGGGTATCCCTCCATCTTCTTGAAGATGCCCATTCTAACCTCATCCAGATGACCCCGAGGAAAGCCCAGACGCCATCGGAATTGATGGTGCCATGAAATTGCTCTCGGAGCAACACGTCCAGCTAGACGAAGTTGCCTGTCTGGCCGTATTCGAGATGTGCAAGTGTCCCTCCATGGGCGAGTTCACGCGCGAAGGATTCGTGGATGGCTGGAAATCAGCGCAGTAAGTCCACCATTTCCCAACCTCTTCCCTTCAGAGTCAGAGGGACATATAATTCCACGCTAGGAGTAGATCTCCATCAACGCATATCAACAACATTCAACACACAATTCAAATCCCATACTAATCCAACTTAGATGCGACACCCACGAAAAAATGATCCAATACGTCAAATCTCTCCGCAACAATATCCCCACAGACACAGATCTATTCCGCCGCGTGTACCGCTTCACATTCCCAATTTCCCGCATGCAGGGACAACGAAACCTGCAATTTGAAATCGCTACCGAACAATGGAAACTACTTTTCACCGCTGACCGGGGCGGCGTACCCTGGAACACTGACAGTACGCCCTGGCTAGACTGGTGGATCGAGTTCCTGGAGGGACGCGGGAAGAGGCCTGTGAATAAGGATTTGTGGGAACAGACGGAGGTGTTTATGCGGAAGACGCAGGAGGATGAGGGGTTTTCGTGGTGGAATCCTGATGGGGCGTGGCCCGGTGCTTTGGATGATTTTGTGGGATTTGTTAAGGGGAAGAGAGGGCAGGGTTCTGAGATGGAGGTTGAATGAGTTTAGTCCGAGTCGGGCTACCCTGCAGACTACTAGTCTCCCATTTGATGGTATCGGATTATCACTTTTGGCGGGATAGGGTTTACAAATATCCTAGCTAGTACTCCCGTGATTGATCCAATATCTAAAGCTAAAGCTAAAGCTACAGGTGAAAATAATCTCTACTATAAACTTGAACCCGGAAGCTCGCTGTAGTCAAAGGGAAACAGGCTGTATTTTCTTCGGGAACCTATCTATAACAGGAGGTTATGACGACCCACGGTAGTCGTATATTGAATTAAAATCCAGCATATGTACCTAGTCTCCATGAAAAACGTAAAGCAGTTATAGGGGGAAGATGAGGGGCATTCGTCGTAAAAAAAAACTTGGGGGGAAATAACATCAAAGAAGAGAGGTATCTGACGCATACCGAGATGCAGGGGATGTGTACATGAGTCAAAACACCGGGAGAAAACATGAGATACAAAAGAAAGGGAAATAGATAGCTGCAGATCGAGGTGGGCCCTTAGGAGAAGAAGTCGAGATATGGTTAGACTGCCAATATGTCAGTCGTATCCGGGGGTTTGGTATATCGAGACTCTTTTTCTGCAGTTGCGACGGTTGTTGGCATTTAAGGGTAGTCGCGCTTCTCGTAGCCGCCATCGCGGCGCTCGTTGTAGCGCTAGATAAGGCATTAGTTTCTGGTGCCCAAATGCCCCGGGATGGGATGGGGTGTGTATCATATCTGATAGGGGATCTTATCGGCTCGAACCCTATCGAGCCGACCGGATCGAGATCAACATACCTTGCGGAGAGCTTCGAGACGCTTCTTCTTGGTGTGGGTGTTGACATAGGTTCCAATGAAGAAACCGATGATGTTGAAGAAGGGCACCCAGGTGTGCTCGGGCAGGAACTTCTGGGCAAAGGCCAGGGCCAGAGGGGAGGTGACCCAGCTGACCTTCATGACGGGCAGGAAGCCGGCACGAACGGTGGCGCGAACCTGGTGGAAGGTACGCGCGCCAGCAATGATGGCCATCGAGGTCAAGTAGACGGAGTTTTGGATGGGGGAGATCTGCGACGGAGGTCACCGGTTAGTATGAGACTCGTTTCAATCGCGAGCGAGGGGAGGGAGAGAGAGAGAGCGAAGGCTCCAGGACTCTCTTCGAACGAAATCGGATGAGATATAATAGGAGGAAAGACGTACGATCAAGTTGCTGACAAGGATCTGGAGGATCTTAGCCTTCAGGCTGGTGCGGCCGGCGAAGATCTTCTGGAGGATGCCGATGAGGACGTGGCCCAGCGGAGCGGCAATGAACATGCCGTACAGGGACATCTTAGGGATGCGCGAGCTGAAGTAGTGGCCATGCTTGCCGACATCGTGAGCGAGCCAGGAGGCCAGCAGCTCTTGGACACCAGAGAGCACACCGGAGGTGAGCATCTTGGTGCGCAGCGGGTTGTGCTGCAGCTGCTTGAGGTAGGCCTGCGATCCACATTCTTCGGATCAGCGGGAGAATTCCATCGGGGGATTTTAATCATCGTAGAGTAGATGAGATGAAGTGAGGATCAGGTAGTAGTAGTAAGTTAAGGTGTACATACCGCAAGGTAGCCAGTCTGGGTCTTTCCACCAGTCAATCGCTCTCCGACGCGGTGAGCCAAGTCCTCGGACTTGCCGCCGCTGGCAGCGTTCGCGACCGCGCGAACGGTCTCCTCTTGGAATTTGACAGACATGTTGGGCTAGAATAAGAGGATCAATAAAAGGACCTTAACGCCAGAAGATGGGCGGTGAAGCCCAGTTCCGCTTCATTGAATAAG
>AOTG01000240.1:0-16221 GCA_000347475.1 Penicillium paxilli ATCC 26601
CCCCCCCCCCCCCCCCTCGAATCCAAAATTAGCGACTGAACCAACTGACGCAATTTTTTACTACTCTCTAGAACAACATCACTCCTACCTCCGAACTCGGTCTCAAGGCCGACTATCATCTTTTCAAGAAGGGCGTACGACCAGAGTGGGAAGACCCCCAGAACAAGCACGGCGGCAAATGGTCCTACCAGTTCAAGGACAAGCGATCCGTCCCTATCGACGAACTCTGGCTGCACGCGCAACTCGCCGCCATTGGCGAGACTCTCGAACAGGATGCCGATAACGAAGTCATGGGTGTAGTGGTCAATGTGCGCAAGGGTTTCTACCGTGTCGGTCTGTGGACTCGTACTGTCGGAAAGAGCATTCCGGGCGATAAGAGCGCCCGCACACCCGCGCAGGGCAAGGATATCCTCGAGGCCATTGGTCGTCGATTCAAGGAAGTGCTGCGTCTGAAGGAGGCGGATGTTGTTGAATTCTCTGGTCACACCGATAGTGCGCACAGTGGTAGCACCCGTGCTAAGGCCAAGTACACTGTTTAAGGCAGCGGCAGCCAGCGGCGGGATTAGATTAGATGGAGCGAAGTGAATCCGAAAAAGAGATGGGAATGCGGTTTCGATGGAGTGATGTGATTTCACCTGGTGGATGAATAGAAGGCGCCGGGGATCATCCACAGGTGTTCATGATGACCCGAAGGGGAGGTCTTTCTGGGTGAAAAGTGATGATATCCAGTATGTTACTGCTGCCAATATGCAGCGACGACCTGATTGCTTGCGACATGTATCTTAACTCTTAACAACGCATTTTATGAGGCATATGTCGTGTGGCTGGTGCTGGTTCTTGTTTATGGTTTTCATAGTTCAATACTACTCTTCAATTACTGAACCTTGTTCAGATCAACTTGTCTAGGGGGAGATGTGAGATGAGACTGGGTTGAGATGAGGTAGATTCACAACCTTGGAGTAGTAGTGCCCGTTACCATCAGTAGTGGCATTGGGGATCTACTATCTGAGGATCCTAAGATTACTACCACTACTGCTACTACTGCTACCACTGACAGTAGCAATCATCTTTATTCAAGTACAGTCTTTGGGCTATACTACTAGGAGTCCTGAACTTCAAGAACGCCGTCACATCAATGATGGATGAATTCAAGTTTCTTGGGGCCTTTCACAATGAACAAGCGACCTCAAATCAACCAAGTTCTTCAAGTTCTACTACTAGTATTCTCGCGCAAAGTGGTTCGCTGAATTTGAAGGTATGCATTTTCAATTGAGTGGAAAGCACCAAGGGTTTTTTTCCCCCCTTACCCTTCTTGTATCTGGAATTATTGTGTTAACAAATTGCGTTGATAGTACTCAACGAGGAGCTTGTAACAGCAATAAGGCTCTGTGGCATCACTGATCTATCTCAAGTGCATCCTGGATTGGTAAACATACTATAAGGTTCAAGCAATATACCATGAATTTACTACTACCTAGGTAGGCCCGGCCTTCAGGTTCATTGATCTTGGAAGGTGTAACAAATTACTGTCCAGTAGCTAAGATCCAGTCACGATAAAAGTGACATCTTCCCTTTCTTCAAGTCTACTTTTTGAAAAATAGTGTCATCCATCAATCACGGCGATATTGAAGTTTCAAATGGCAAGCAAATCGCATCTTCAGGTATTGAGGCCTCAAACTCTGCTACCTGGGGTACTCGCGCAGCTTTTAGTAGTACATGCTAGTAGTAATGATAGTACTTTCTGGACATTACTATAACCGACCATCCTTCGCGAGCCTGACTAGATATGAGTAGGAGTACTGCATACGTTCCAGGTAGTACTAGTCGTTTCAACTACTACTAACCCCAGCACTCAGACTCGTAGCCAGTGCGGAGCTTGGTGATACAAATCTCAGCTCAGCTGCCGGTGTACCGTCAGCTCTGGCATATTCCATCGGAACTCATTAGAACCACGTTCTCGGTGTGTTCCGGTTGTGAAGCCTCGATTAAGCCGTGGTAGTCAGCACGACAGGTCGATATGTGCGATGTGATCAAAAGGCCGAAAGGCTAGGTTCCCAATTTTCTCCAGTCCTCCAGTTCATTGCAATTACACTCTTCTATCTCGCCGAAAAAATTCCCAACTTCCATTATTGAAGTGAACAGTCCATACTCACTCCGAACCCATCACGATCCAGCTCGCCTAGGTACTGTCACGTAGGTAGTACCTATCATGGACTACTCCCTCCTCGACTGGGCCCGCGGGAGCCTCGCAATCCTCATATCCCTCCTACTCCTCTTGTACTGGTACATCCGTATACCAAACGACATGCCCAAAAATATCCCCACAGTACCCATCTACATCTCAATCATGGGACTATGGAGCGACATGGGCCAAGACGATATCTACGACAAATGGCTCCGCCAACCACTTCAGCAACACGGCGCCGTAAAGATCTGGTTTGCAGGACGATGGAACGTTCTCGCAACAAGACCCAAGCTGTTAGTCGACATGTTCCGACACGAAGATATCTATGCGAAGGCTGGGAGCCAGAAGAAGATCCCCTGGAGTGTGATTGCTTCGTTGGTTGGGGATAATATCATCAATGCGCATGGTCAGAATTGGAAGTTGTATACGTCGATTATGAAGCCCGGGTTACAGAGACGAATTACGGATTCGGGGCCTTTGCTTATGAAGTCGCGGAAATTCGTCGATGTGATTTTGGATGAGCAGCGGATACTCAAGGAGAATTCAAATGGTGCTGGTGGGGTTTTGGTGAATCCGATTATTCAACGATGGGCGTTGAGTTGTATGGGGGTTAACTTTATGAATGTTGATCTGGAGGTATGTCTCACCTTCAACTTGGTTCTACAGGACAGTTCCGACTTCAATTATACGATAGTTTCACCTGAAATGATTGTACTAAAGTGAAAGGAAAGTGCCTCGAAAAACCTGGCCAACGCATCGAAGAACTGCAAACAATCATCAAAAAGACCCTCTTCAAACCACTCTTCTTCAACTTCCCCGATCTAGACCGCTACCCTCAAATCTTCACCCAGCGTAAATACGCCTTCGAAATAATGCAAGAATTCGGCGACCTACTAGTCGAAACCGTTTCCCAACGAACCCTAACCACAGACGCAGACGGCGAACAAGTCGTAGACGGACTCGACAAAGCCTTAAAAGAAGGCAACATCACCACAGAACAATACCGCGCGAATCTAAAAGTGACATTTCTAACCGCGCACGAAAACGCCCAACAACTCCTCAACTCGGCCTTTTGGGTCCTGGGCTCAAACACATCCATCCAAGACAGGCTTCGCTCTGAGATTCTCTCGCTTGAAACGATGAATCCAACTACAGACCAGGTTAATTCCCTTCCATACCTCTATGCTGTCATACTTGAACTTCTCCGTCTCTACCCGCCTGTTTCGCAACTAATTAACCGAGTCACAACGTCTGCATGTGTCCTTGGAGGCGAAGTCGCCATCCCTAATCACACATGGGTAGGATGGAACGCATACGGAGTCCACACAGACCCAAACATCTGGGGTCCGGACGTAATGGAATTTCGACCGGAGCGGTGGGGGGATGAAGTAAAGGGGATTCATTGCCGCGTGCGAAGTAAAACGGTGCAGTGTCATTTCATAGCGTTTAATGCGCATTCGAGAAAGTGTTTGGGACAGGGATTTGCCGTGTTGCAGATGAAGATTTTACTGTTTGAGATGGTGAGACGGGTTTCTTGGATTGTTGATCCGGAGTATGAGTTGAAATTGACTTCGGTGAGTGTCATTTTTTTTTGGCCTCCCTTTTCGAGCATTTTCAAGGTTTGGCTGGTAAGTAGCGTTTGCGTATGCTTTCGGCTGATATTCTTTTTTGTCTTTAGGGAGGGATTATGGCTCCTCTGGGGTTGAAGGCTATTATTACTGAGAGAAGAGATGAGGGTGTGATGGAGGATGCTGTAGGAAAGGCGCAGTCTTAAGCCCTATCACCAGGTGTTCAAGTTCGGAGGATGCTGTCTTGTAATTGAACAGCAGGGATGAATGGTTCTGCTTATTCGTTAGTGCTTATTTGTATTTCATAATTTAGTATAGTCTCGTGCCCACAGTAGGCTTCATACCACATTTCCATGTTGACATAGTACCTCGTCGCGATTCCGAGATACTTCAAGTTCCAAGACTCGGAAAAGTATACGCACAGCAATGCACTGACATTACTAGTCCCCATGACCATATTCCATCGTCACTGAGATCATTTCTCAAAGTATCGCTCGATAATCTGAACATTTGACCAAGTAGCCAAGTAAATGCCAAGTTGAACTCTGATATCGGCAGATATCATCCATTGTAGAGCCCAGGAGGTCACACGATAGCAGCTGGATAGAGTCAGAGTTCTCAGTCAAACTTGAACTCAAATGCCATGGCGACATAACTTTATATCTGCTCTACACCCCGAAGGAAACCCTAGCCAGAGAGCCAGAAACTACTACCAATCCACTACCAGTCTGACTGCAACTTGCCCAAGTGGTCCACATCAGCATCAACCACCAGTACTGCCAGTGCTTAGCAGTTTTATCCCAGCATAGTAGAAAATCAAACAGCACTAGCACCATCACAACATCTCACCTCCACAATGAGTCTACAAGTCTACAAAGTAGCCGTATTAATGTTCCACGGCGCAGACATCCTCGACTTCACAGGCCCAATTGAAGTCCTCTCCCACGTCTCCCGCAAAGACCAGCCACAGCCAATCTTCGAGATCACGACAATCGCCCGCGAAGAGACCATCACAACCAGCAGCTCCACCAAGATCAAAGCCGATTCCCTTTTATCAACTATTCACCCAATCATCAGCACCTTCGACCTATTGATCGTCCCCGGCGCAGCCCCAACCCTCATCCACAATCTGATTGACTCCGATACGCCAGAGAAGGATCTCGTCCGCGCCTACGCACAATCCAACTCCTCCCACCAACGCATCCTCTTCTCCATCTGCACGGGAGCATTCCTGCTCGGCGCCGCGGGCATTTTACCAGGAACAACAGTAACAACGCACCAGCATGCACTAGATGAACTGCGAGAAATCTGCCACGAAGTCGGAACGGGCGAGATCCCACGTATCGTGAGGCGGAGATTCGTGGATGGGGGATATGTGCGCGGGTCAAAGGTACAAGTGATTACCGCTGGCGGGATTAGTTCTGGGCTCGACGCAACATTTTATATTGTCTGTTTGTTGGCGGGTGCTGAGACGGCTAGTTGGATTGCTCGTGTTATGGAATATGGGTGGAGGGAGCCGGAGAGTGGACTTTGGCCGAGGAGTTTTGCTGGGCCGCGATCTGTGTAGGTATCAGCTGTATGTATGCTGTATAGTGCAGTGAAGCACTCTGTGCTGTTGTAGATAGTCCGGAGTATTCTATCCGAGATAATTCCGGTTGCTCCACTTTATTAATGGCGGGTTCCTGAATGGCAAGGAGTCAGACACAAATCTCCGGGCTCCACTGTATCTGGCGAATACGCGTGGTGGAAGATGTCGCCATTCGGTCAGCGATTTAAGTAGGCCCAGTTAAGACATTTGCTCTGCGAGGTCGGGAGTAGCGAAGGCAGTAGGGAATAGAGAGGAGATGGAGAGTAGATGATAGAGTAGAAAGAGTAGAAAGAGAGAAGAGAGAAGAGAAGAGTAAACAAGTGGGAAGGTCCGTTAATCATGTGCTTGTCTCACCAACTTCACTTCAACCTCAACACACACACAATTGGCATGTATAGCATAGCATAGCACAGCTTGAATACTTGACCACTTGAATACTGAATAGTACACATCAAGCTGATTTACTCCACGTTGACCTTATGCTTACGACTGCGGCTCCGGCTTCGGATCTACTCGGATCTGCTGGATGTGCTGGATCTCCTACTGTACTAGCAGTGTCTGCCTTTTCTTGCCAATACCAGCCATATTTTTGCCAATCTTTTGCCAATGTCTGCCAATGTTCGCCAATTCTTGTCTGCTGGACATGCCAATCGCTGCTTAGCTTGGCTGTCTATCGTTGCCTCAGGTGGCCACGCCCTTCGAGAAGACTAAACCAGCCACGAGCATCTCGTTGGTCGACCGAGCGAAGTCGGAGCGATAAGCATTGCCAACATCGTTTAATAGACGGCCGGTCCCCCCAGCTGGTCAGCACAAGGCTTGTCTTGACTTCTTGACGATGGTTTGGTGCATATCACATAAAAAACACCCATCACCTCCACCGTAACGATGTCCAACATCCCCAGATCAACATGCCAGTGGATGGCAATGACCCCGGATCAACTTCACACCTCCCCGACTCATCATAATGTATGACCAATATTCACGACTCACCTTATCTTACTGATCTTGGCGCGAGAGAACACCCGACTCCACCCTACAGCCTACTTTCGCTTGAACCCGCCCTTCTTCGACGCCCTTTACGAGAGAGAAATTACCCCGGATATTAGCGACTCCTCCTCTTCCACCTGCATGGATCCCAGCTCGGGCTCACTTTCCATGGCAGCATGAGGTACAGCAACCAGTTCAGCTGGTTACACTGGCTGAACTGGACTCTCTGGCCAGGCTGTTTCCCTTCCTTCCCCTCCCCGCATCCGCATGATGGACCGATGGACTCCGGGGTAACATCCTAGAGAGACCATGGCCGAAACTCAAAGCGCGTCGAGCCGCCATGGAAGACGCTGATTGGATTTGGGTCCGCTGATAAGCCTCAGACTCGCGGGGGGACCAACGTTGCAATGAGCTGAAACTGGGGATTGCGGATAGACAATTGGGAATTAGGATTGGGGCTGGAGACTGGAGACTGGGGTCGGGATGAGTGCGAACGCACTGGGGGCGAATTCAAGAGATTGCCGAGGGAAAAGGAGAAATGAATATGCAGGGGAACAAACAGCCGATGAGAAGGAGCCTGCAACACCTAGGCCACCCGTCCTCAAGCCGCTATCAGCCGCCTCCAGCATCAGCCAACACAATCAATCCTAGGGAAATACCAAATACCGAATACCAAACTTGAACAGCAACATATGAGCCGGAGCCGAACTCGAATCATTGCCACATGGTTTACAATGTTAGGAATGCGGGAGATCCCCGGTTTGATGGTGATGGCGATGGTGATGGGATAGTGAAGGGCTAGATTGTTGCTGTGATTGTTGATTACTATGCAAGGGCGGGCGTACCCCGAGCTTGAGACTCGAAATTAGCAAGTCCAAGCAGTCACCGGTGAAAACGCCAAATCCCGTGAATGTGAATCGTTTGGTCTATCGGGGAGTCCGGCAGGACTCCGGGTGCAGAATCTGCAAACCAACAATCGGGTGTGGCGGTCTCAGTGGCGCATTCCGGCATTCCGGCATCTGCATTCGGTGAGGTATACAACTGAGTACTGAGTACTGAGTGAGTGTACCAGGACTATGGAATCTACGGAAAGAAAGAATTGCAATTGAATACCTCAATTGTATACATATGTACGGAGTGCAGTGTGTGCTACTGATCGGATCATGGGATACCTAACTTAGGCCCACTGACAGTAACCTGAGATAAGGCTACCTACTAGGTACCTTCTATGGGTCAATGGGTCAACCTCCGGCAATTCCCAGATGCTCCTCGCCGTTGTCTGACTCTTTCTTCTGGGCCCACAACATCTCCTCGCGTGCTTGACACTTCCCAATCGCATGCGTCCGTGCCGCGGGGGTTACATTCCCGTGGGTCAACAATCGACGAGTCACGATCATTCGCCATACGCCGGGGACCGCCGATCGCATCCACGGTTGGCAGGCCGTGAACAACGGATATTTCGTTTATCTTAGGCTTAGGCCATCGGAGAGGAGAAGAGGAGACAAGACTAAGAGAAACAATTCTTTTTTCCATATCAAAGTGGGACGAAAGTGTGGGCAAAGCTAAGTTTTTTTCGGTTCACGCGCCGATAAGCCTCCCCACTGCTTCGGGGCGAATTTTTGTACACAAAAGAGGACGAGTACATATAGACCGAAGCCCTCGGCTTGCACTTGCTCTGCTTCTGCTTCTCTCACCCTGACTATCCTTCCACCATGACTGAGCACGAGGTCGCGGTTGCGTATGTACTATCAACAGTCTAGTCACAGCTGATACTCCCAGTGGCATCAGGCTAACCTCTTCCCTCGCAGCAACCCTCCCGCCTATAACCCTAACGAGGAGATCGTCGTGACCGACGACAAGACCGCCCTCGACGATGTCAAGGATCTGAGCCCTACCCCCGATGGCCAGGAGCCCACCGAGGAGGAAAAGCGCTCTCTCCGTCACATCGCTGAGAACCTGCCCGTCTCTGCGTGGCTGGTCGCGGTGGTTGAGTTGTGCGAGCGATTCACCTACTACGGAATGTCTGGTCTTTTCCAGAACTACGTCCAACACCCTTTGGATGGTAGCCAGGGTCGTGGTGCCCTCGGCATGGGTCATCAAGGTGCCACTGGTCTGACTACATTCTTCCAGTTCTGGTGCTACGTGACTCCCATCATCGGTGCCATTGTTGCTGACCAGTACCTCGGAAAGTATAAGACCATCGTGTGGTTCTGCATCATTTACCTGATTGGTCTGCTTATTCTGGTCTGCACTTCTATCCCCGTTGCTCTGGAGCACGGTGCCGGTCTCGGTGGTTTCGTTGTCGCTATTCTGGTTATTGGTCTCGGTACCGGTGGTATCAAGTCCAATGTCGCTCCTCTGATTGCCGATCAGTACAAGCGCAAGAAGATGGCTATTTCCACCACCAAGAAGGGCGAGCGCGTCGTTATTGACCCTTCCCTGACTATTCAGCGCATCTACATGATCTTCTACGGATGTATCAACGTCGGTTCGCTTTCCCTGCTGGCTACCCCCTACATGGAGAAGTATATCGGTTTCTGGTCTGGCTACTTGCTCTGCCTGTGCATGTTCGCCGTCGGTACCCTGGTCCTTATCGTGGGCCGTAAGTTCTATGTCGTCCGCCCACCCCAGGGCTCCATCATCACCGACGCCTTCAAGGCTCTCGGTATGATGATCGTCAACCGCAACATGGACGCGCCCAAGCCCAGCTGGCAACTCGAGCACAACGGCAACTCGGCCGCCGTCCCCTGGGACGACCACTTCATCGACGAGCTCAAGCGTGCGCTCGTTGCCTGCCGCGTCTTCGCCTTCTACCCCATCTACTGGGTCGTCTACGGCCAGTTCTCCAGCAACTTCGTCACCCAAGCCGGCCAGATGAACGGCCACGGCATCCCCAACGATCTGATGCAGAACTTCGACCCGATCTCCATTATTGTCTTCATCCCCCTCCTCGAGACCATGGTCTACCCTCTCATGCGCCGTCTGAAGATCCCCTTCCGCCCCATCACCCGTATCTCTCTGGGTTTCGTCGTGGCCTCCCTAGCCATGATGTACGCCGCCATCGTGCAGCACCTGATCTACGTCTCCGGCCCTTGCTACGGCTCCCCACTCTGCGACGCCAGCAAAGTCGACGGTTCCGCCCAGGGCAACGACATCCACATTGCGATTCAAACCCCGGCCTACGTGTTTATCGGTATCTCCGAGATTTTCGCCTCAGTCTCCGGTCTCGAGTACGCCTACACCAAGGCCCCTCCTAGCATGAAGTCCTTCGTGCAGTCCATGTACCTCCTCACCAACGCCTTTGGCTCTGCCCTCGCAGAGGCCCTGACTCCCGCCGCCTTCGACCCCGCCATCATGTGGATGTTTGTCGGTCTGGCCTGTGCTTCGTTCGCGGCTGGTATTATCTTCTGGCTCGTCTTCCACCACCTGAATGCTCAGGAGGATGATATGAATGCGCTGGATGCGGAGGATTGGATGCCTGAGGCACCTGCTGATGAGGAGCGTCGACAGTCGAAGGCGTAAGTAAGCATGGCCTTGACCTTGCTTGACCTTTGGACTGCATAATTGTGGTACCTTGATTATGGTTATGACTATGGTCAAGGTATCATGTGCTATGATATGATATCCTAGAGTAGATCTCTTTTGCATGGATATGAATGGGTGCATGTATAGCTTTTGTTTTGATATTACATTATTCCGCGCTTTACACTTACTGCTGTGCAGTGGCGGCAGATACGAGATACGATATGATCTCTAGTACATACTTATAAATATAAATATTCTATAATGAACTCCCAGTACCAGTGGTCTACTGTAATAATAATAATAATAATAATAATAATAATAATAATAATAATAACACTAACACTAACTTGTACATCTGGACTACTCTTTGTAGTAAATGCTTAACGGCGCTTGGCTCATGCGCGATAAAAATAGAACTTGAACACTCTGTGGGTACACCATAGTAGGCTGCAGTACATACATCTAGCAACAGGTTAGATTGAATTGATTGAATTGTTGAAGTAAAGTAAGACTAATAGTACTTTAATTAATTGAATCAAGTGCTCTTGAATATTCTGATTTGAACTGCTAATTATTACTCTTTGTATGCTACAAATAGGAGAGTATCTCCAGGGTATATAGTAGTAGTACTTGTGCTAGTAGCAGTACCATTTACATCAATCAAATTAGACAATAGATAGAATTAGGGTAGAGAAGAGAGAGTAGACTAGAGCAGTAGATTACTTTACAATACTGCAATACTACTAGTACCTAGTATACTACTAACTAATACTAATACTAATAGTACTGTGGCAGTACTTTGTCTACTCCAAGGCTGGTATCATCTATAGATATACTACTGTATAGTAGGTACATAAAAGTACTTATCTTTATCCACTAGAATATATGGTATATTAAGTACTCCTTTGTACTGCCGATCCAAGCCTCCAGCCACACTTTGGGGTCCACAGAAAACTCATCGCCCCTGAGACTCTCCCATTCACCTCTGTCAGTTTCAAGTTGTTCTTCTATTCATTCCTTCTTTACTTCTACTACTTCTACTTCTAATACTTTTCTTTCTATTCTATCGAGTTCTCTGTCAATACTACTGTCTGCAAGTACAGTACAAATACAAGTACCATACTATCTGACAGCAGTACAACCTTGGACCGGCAGCCTCCACTTTCTCCCGTCTCACCCTTCCAAAGCCAAAGCTCCCTTTCTCTTTCTACCTTTCACTCTCTCTTCTATTCTCCCCCCTTCATCTCCCCTTAATTCACCACCATCATGAGTGTGAGTTTACTTCCGATTCCCCTCTTCATCTCCTTCTTCTATTTCCCCTTCCCCTATCTAACATGGCCAGTATCAGAGTCTCGATAACCAAGGCGGCTACGGCCAATATGACCCATATGGCGCTCAGCAGAACCCCTACGCCCAGCAGCAAAGCTACGGATACGGCGGCGCCGCCGAGCAAGGCAATGGCGGATATGGTGAGTCAAAACATACCAGTCCTTGACAATCTACGATTCAATCAGTCCATATGAATGAATCAACAACCCAACTGACCCCCCTCTACTACTTACCCCCCTTTGCGACGCGACCGTTGCTGACCCGCCGACCCGCCATCTAGAAATGTCCAACATGCAACAAGGTGGTGGTCCCTCCGCCATCCTCAACAAATGCAAAGAGTTGAACGACGGAATCACCGAGCTCCGCACCAAGCGCGAAGGCCAACTCGCTTCCGCCCAGAATGCCCTCCTCGACAGCGCAACCAGCAAGGAGGACCAAGTCGCCCGCCAGAACGTCGACTACATCGAAGACGAAATCAACACTGCCCTGCGCTACCTGCGCGACCAATTCAAGCGCATCAAGGAGACTCCTGGATCCGGTGACCAGCGCGTCTCGGGTCAGGTCGAGAACGTGAACCGAAACCTCCGTCGCGAGATTGAACAGTACCAGCGCACTCAGTCTGATTTCCGCAAGCGCCTCGAGGAGCAGGTTCGTCGTCGTTATGAGATTGCCAACCCGGAGGCTACCCCGGAGGAATTGGAGCAGGGTGTTCAGAATGTTTTGGCCGGACAAGAGCAGGCTTTTATGGTGAGTTATTGACCCGTTGGTGCACTGCGCACTACACTGCACACACACACACACACACACACACACTGTACATACTGTACAGTTTACACCACCCATTGCTCCATGCTAATGCTTGTCAATTTGTAGACCCCCGGAACCCGTTCCCGCCAGGCCAATGATGCCCGCCAAGCGACAATGCAACGATCCGCCGCGATCCGCAAGATCGAGCAGGACATGATCCAGCTCGGCCAGCTGTACCAAGAGGTTGCCGAGTTGGTCCACCAGCAGGAGCCGGCCGTTACGCAAATCGAGCAGGGTGCCGAGGAGACGCACCGCAATGTTCAGCAAGCCAATACCAAGCTGGACAACGCCATTGTCAGTGCTCGCAATGCCCGCCGGTGGAAGTGGTATGCATTGATCATCGTTAGTAAGTGCTGCCCATACGGATCGTATCCTACATGCATCCTACATGCACATCGCAAACGCATATGCACATGCACATATGCAGCAAATCTACACCAGTCACTAACTTCATCCCCCACAGTCATCATCATTGCGATCGTCGTCGGTGTCGCCGTCGGCGTTACCGAAGCCAACAAGAAGACCTAGTCGCTGTACGACCACGACCGTTTCCTTCGTCCATGTGTTCTATCGCTTTTTTTTTTTTTTTTTCTCTTATGTCTCCGTCTCCCTGTGTTGCCATCTGCCATTTCCTTGTCGTCCTCGTCCTCGCCTCGCCTTGTCTCGTCCCGCTGTCACCCCTTCGTTTCTATACCACCCTCTCGCATGTCATTTGTAAAAGCAATGCTGATCGGATCGGCTCTCCTTGTTCTGGTCTTCGTGTACAGCGCGCCGACTGCACACGATTGACAATGCTCCCATAGCAGCTGTTCTCAGCTTAGCTTAGCTCGGCTCGGCTCGGCTCAGCACAGCCATGTTGTGGGATGTATATACTAGACTGTTCCTTTCTCGGTGCCCGCTTTGGCGCTAATCTATGTAATACCGATGTTCTCACCTGGATGACACCATAATTGTAGATGTATTATCACTGGTGTATATGCACCATATACACCATAAATGTAGATGTAGTTGTAGATGCAGTTGTAGAGTGTAGATGTAGATGTATTGGGTATATCGCTCGTCCTATCCTATCCTATCCTATCCACATCCAGAATATCTGCCCTCCCTGCCCTGCCCTGCCCTGCCCTGCCCTGTCTGCTCACTCTCCTCTCCTCATTGAGCAACACCCTCCCTCTCCTTCTCCCTAACTTCCTCCGCCGGCGTCTTAGTCCGCAACTGCAAAGCATGAATCCCACCCTCCCTCGCCATCTCCTCCTTCAAAAGCGCATAAACCATCCGATGTCTCGCCGGTTGCATCTTCTTCTCAAAGGCCGCGGATGTAATCGTCACACTGTGAATAAGTAAGATACGGGTTGTTAGATTTCACCGCTGATAGGTATCCTATACTGTAGGCTGGCTATAGACGGGCCCGAGGGAGGTGCGTAACGGAACGTACTGGAAATGCGTCTCTTTAGAAGTTGATCCTTCCATTGCGGCGTGGTGGGCGTGTTTATGTGAGTCGTTGCGGATTATTAGGGTTGTGGGTGTGAATTCGTGGGCGAGCTGGATGGTTGGTTTGAATTAGCTTGGTTCTGGTTGGTAGAGTAGAGGTGGTCCCATATAGGTGAGTGATTAGATGGGGTGATTTGAGGTGCTTACCTTGTCGCGCATTAGATCTTCCATTGGTGTGGACATTGTTGATAGGCGGCGCAGGGGGAAGCGCGTTATAAGGGGACGGAGCATTGGAGGATAAGAGGGAGAGAAAGAGAAAAGAGGGAGTGGTGAAGGGTGAAGAGTGAGAAGTGAGAAGTGAAGAGGAAGAAGAAGAGGAAGAGGAAGAGGAAGAGGTGAAGGTGAAAGTGAAAGTGAAATGTGGAGAAGAAAGCCGATTCCCGCGGAACGTCACTTCTTCCTCACTTCAATCAACTTGACATTTACAACTTCTTTTCTTTACAACTCCCTCAATTAGTACAACACTTCATACTAACTACAGAATACGATCGTCTACTGTATCTATCCCCCCTGATCAGGAATGGTCTCTCACCAATGGCACTGGCACTTCAACCCACACGCATAATCTCCCATATCCGACTGCATCAACAGTCTCGGAGACATCATCTCCTCCAGCTACAACAGCTACAACAGCTACCACGCAGATGGTCCAGCTCGTCTAGCTCCTCAACCTCTACCAATGCTCTCCCCAACATTCCAATCTTCCAAGCACTCAAGGACCATGATCCGAACAGTCTCTGCGCAATCCACAGCCTCAGCCGCCGCACCTTCACCTATGGGAATCTAATCGGCGACGTCCTCCGCGCTCGCCATGATCTGCGCGAAAAGGCCGGAGATGTCGCCGGCGAACGAGTCGGATTTCTCGCTGAGAATAGCTATGACTATGTCGGTAAGTGAGTCCCGGAATCGTACCGCACTGCGCAGTATCGTGCAATATTGCATGTATCGCATCGCACTGCATCGCACTGCACCGCACCGCATAGCAAGATCTCCATACTGATTCCAACAGTGACTATGCTATCCATTTTCGCAAGTCGAGGCATTGCACTCCCTCTATCACCCGCGTTTCCAACCAGTGAACTGCAATACATAATGGACAACTCCTCCGCCAAAGTCCTCCTCTCAACAGAGAAATACGCAGAAAAAGCAGACCAGATCCTAGTCTCCGGCTTAGCGCGTGAACCGATCTTCGACGTTCGCCCTAAGATCAAAACTGGATCGAGCGAACGAATCCAGCTGGACCTGGACCTGGAACCGGAGGAAAACCAGCCGAAGAATCCGGAGCAGCCTATCTCTGGAATGATGCTCTATACCTCCGGAACTACGAATCGACCGGTAAGCGACGGGACAACTTAACTTGAACTAATCGGATTAATCGTAGTCTTATCCAGCGCTAATCTGATTTGGCTAACTCGCTCCTATATCCTATAGAAAGGCGTCTTGATTCCTGAATCCGCGCTGGCTGCGCAAGCACAGTCGCTTTTACAGGCCTGGAAGTATTCGCCCCAAGATAGACTACTGCACCTTCTTCCACTGCATCACATTCACGGCGTCGTGAACACCATCGTCGCGCCTGTGTTTGCCGGCTCATCAATTGAATTCATGTACCCATTCAACACGGACGCAGTCTGGAAACGACTCGCACAGCCATTCATCAGCAACAGCAACAGCAAAGACAATGACAGCGAAAAACCATCAAAAATCACATTCCTCACCGCCGTCCCAACAGTCTACAACCGACTAATGGCCTCATTCCCAACCCTGACCCCGGAAATCCAATCCGCCGGGAAACAAGCCATCTCGCCTCAAAACCTCCGCCTCAACATCTCCGGCTCAGCTGCCCTCCCGACCCCGACAAAATCTAAATGGACAGAACTAAGTAACGGAAACGTCCTCCTCGAACGCTTCGGCATGACAGAAGTCGGCATGGCTATTAGCTGCGGTCTTGAAATGAATGACCGCGTCGATGGAAGTGTTGGCTGGGCCTTACCAGGTGTTGAAGCTAGATTAGTCGATACCGAGACTAACGAGGTTATACCCGTGACTGTGTCGGAAAAGGATGATCAAGGTAGACCCGTAGAGGGTGAGATCCAGTTACGCGGCGAGACGATTTTCCACTCATACTGGGCAAATGAGAAAGCGACAAAAGAGAGTTTCGTCGACGATGTCGATGGGGGCAGACCTTGGTTTAAGACTGGTGATGTTGCGAGTCGACAGGTTGTTTCTGGGGCTGGAAGTGGCAGTGAGAGTGGGAGTGGCGCATGGGCGCGTGGACCGATGTATTTTATTTCGGGGAGGAAGAGTGTTGATATTATTAAGACTGGTGGGGAGAAGGTTAGTGCGTTGGAGGTTGAGAGGGAGTTGCTTTCTCTGTGAGTATCCCGTTCCCGTTTCCGGTGCTAAGATACAGCATGTTTCATGCAATATCATGGATGATGCATTGCCTGTTTTTGCCTTGCCTCCGGATCTTCTCACTAACTTCGATTACAGCCCCCAAATCACCGAAGCAGCCGTCCTGGGCCTCCCACATGAACAATGGGGTCAAAAGATCGCAGCCGTCGTCGTTCTTCACCCGGATGCAGCTACCAGTGGCCGAAATGGAAAGAAATGGGGGCCGATGGATATGCGTCGAGCGTTGAAGGATCGATTAGCTGGGTATAAGATTCCGCAGGAGATGAGGGTTTTGGAGAGTATTCCTCGGAATG
This sequence comes from Penicillium paxilli ATCC 26601, assembly GCA_000347475.1. Classification (NCBI taxonomy): domain Eukaryota; kingdom Fungi; phylum Ascomycota; class Eurotiomycetes; order Eurotiales; family Aspergillaceae; genus Penicillium; species Penicillium paxilli. The sequence goes on from AOTG01000240.1 coordinate 16,186, forward strand.
CAATGGGGAAAGGTGAGTTTCTTTTTTTGCCCCCCC